>JAOTQM010000007.1:0-227500 GCA_026939265.1 Oreonectes daqikongensis
TCAAGGAACTCCGTATGTATGCACGTAGCTACAGGAGACTGTGTTATGTCAAAGCCCATGATGACAATCTTACTGAATTCCGAATAATTATCCCTGGCCGTAAAATAACACACCCTCAATAGAAATCAAATTTTGCTCTCTCCCACACTCTGAAACTGGATGTCATCCAGAAGACCATCAGCAGGTGACTGAAGCCGAGTACATTTAATAGGGAGCAACACAGAGAACATGTGTGATTACTGTAATTGCTTGAGCTTTGAAGAAATGAATGAGTGCCAGACGTAATAATGGCCACACAAGATCTCTTTTTATTTCCACATGACACTTAACATAGGCTCAAGTCTTTGTTAATGTCTAGGCTACTGTATCTTAGACATTTAAAAGACATTAAATTTAAGACACTACACAGTTTCACTGGTCTAGATTCCATTAGGTAGCCATTAAGCAAATGTTCTCAATTCAGTGAAATTATGAATAATTGCTGTTATACTGCTGGGATCAAACAGTGCTTTATTTAATAATACACTGGAGAATTGCTTTAACTGCTCACTTTAACTGTATCAAATTATCAGCACAAACTTCAAACTGTTTTTGCTCAATAGCATTCATTGCTGTGTTTTTGTCTCAGAATGTAATTTAATGGTATTAGTAATTATGTCTATGTAAATGTGTACAATAATTTACAATCCTATGAATTAGTAGTGTTCTTCTTCTTAAAGTAATGTAGAGTCTGAAAATACTTCATATACTAAAATATAGATCCACACCATGCCATGGAATATACTAGTAATATGTGGTTTGGCTCTCTTGATTCATTGTACTTTGTTGTTTGTTTTAGGAGGGAATTTCTGTGCTGGTTATGATCTGAAGAGTTGGCACAGGGCTCCGGAGCTCTTAAACTGGAGCTAGATGTCTGCCGTGGTCCTGGCCCCATGGTATGCTAGAGTCTTTTAAATACTACTGATTCTATATTTGTTCTTTTTTTACATTTAAGTTCATTCAGTTCCGTACTCAAAAGATGTGAGAACTGCTCTCTAAAACCAAGACTTAAGACATTTATTGTCATCTGAACATACAGTAATAAAATATAATTCTTACTTTGTCTTTTTCTCTAGGGAAAGATTAGGTAGAAGGGCATGAGAAAGATGATAAATAGCAAAGACAATAAAATATAAACGTACGAAAAGAAAAAAGGATAAAGCAATTCCAATACTAAGAATGCAGTATATAATATACAATATCAATATCAAAACCACCCATTGAGGTATAGAGAGACTGAATTTACATTAAGTCCGCATAGTGTGTAAAAACATATATGATGTAAACAGCAACACTGCCTGGCCAAAAGAAAATAAATGGTTTACTGGACTTCAGAAGTTCAGAAGAACCTAAATATTGGCATTCAAAGACAGTACAACTTTCAGGAGATTGCTGAAATCATTGGAATTGGGTTAAGAACTGTTATTTAGAAAACATCATTAAAAGCTGGAAGCTTAGTGATAAACCACCAACTTTGCAGAAAAAATGTGGTCTGAAAAGCTTGGATATTATGATTGGAGATCACTAAAACATGATCTTACAACATATAAACGGCCACATAATAAAGATCAACAGTAGAACTCCAGGCTGTATGTTATAGTGAATTAAGACACAATGTTCATTAGAGGTCAGAAAGAGATGGTTCTTTAAAGAACCTTTGACTGAATGGTCCATGGTATCTCTGTGAAGAACCTTTTAAGCACTTTTATTTTAAGAGTGTATGTCTGTTGCTCTAGGGGCCGTCCCGTATGAGGCTGTCTAAACCATTGATTGCGGCGGTTAGCGGGTATGCCGTGGCCGGGGGTCTGGAGCTGGCCCTGCTGGCTGACCTCAGGGTGGTTGAAGAAAGCTCTGTCATGGGGGTCTTCTGTCGCAGATTTGGTAGGTATTGTCTATTATAGTTTCTATTTCCAATTTCTTTACTTAAAGCTGAAGTGACCAAACTGAAATGCTGTTTAATTGTTTTGAGTTACCTAACTGAATGTGACAACTTATGGACTGAATGGATTAAAGAGCTTGGAGCTGGACTACCTGTCTGTCTGACCAACAGCAATAAAAACTTGAACAACCTGCTCTTACTTTTTCCATTTCTGTGCCACTGCCAGTGGTGTTGAAATAACACATTTCCAAACGCATTACCAATATATTGCATCTATCAATGCACCATGGCATCACTAAATACTGTAAGGAGCAGGTTTAAGTAATATTTCTTCTTTTTTAATTTGTCATTTCTAATCCACACTCAAAAATACCTTTTATAGACATTGCACTACCTAAGAGAATTTGCTGTAGTTTCATGTACTGTAGAGACCTATCGTTTCTGTATGCTACAAATATGACCACAGTGTGTATAAATATGCCAGCAGTGCTGTAATTTACTTCCAGGAAGTGATTTTTCCAGCTGCTCTTTTAAAACATGGAGCCATCATCGTGACCCTCTGTCTTTCATTACACCGAGGACTGTGAAGCCGTTCCTCAGACTGACTGCTGCCACCCAGGAGGATATGACTTCTGCTGCGGATGTGTCTTTCCAAGCACTTACCAGTACTCATTGGTGAAAGTACAGTCAAACTGAAGCCTTACACTATTTTGTGTGGCTTTGGTTTGCTTAATTCCTGTAGCTTAATTGATAGAGTTCCTCAGAGATGACGTATTTTTGATTGCAAACCCTGGATGCGAGTTAGCATTTTAAGACTTCCGGTTCCACTGCCCCAAAGTCAACGGGCCCTATTTTAACAATCTAAGCGCATGGTCTAAGTAGCATGGCGCAAGTGCGCTTAGGGCGTGTTTAAATCCACTTTTGCTAGTTTAGCGACAGGAAATCAGTCGGTGCGCCTAAACGGGTTGTCCCTATTTTCTTAATGAGTAATATGTGTGTTTTTGGGCAAAATGTGCAGTAAACCAATCAGAGTCTCATCTTTCATTCCCTTTAAGAGACAGTTGCGCTCGCGCCATGGAATATTTGCTATTTACATGGCGGAGTTTGCAAGAGCAGAGTCTGAACATTTCTCTAGTGAGGAAACGGCACATATTATTGTGTACATAAAGATAAAAATGCTTGTGCGCTTTAACCTCGCTTTTAACCTCGACCATCTACAGGACAAGTCAGATTTTTTATTTTTATGTACAATAATAATATTTTACATTGTAGTCGTTGCGTTTGAAATATTTGTCTTATTTGTGTGCTGCTGCGCTTCCCTCTGTGTAATAAGCAAAGTGAACATGCGTTGTGGACCTGCACAGAGGCGCATTTTCTACTAACACGCTCTTTAAATAACAAAACAATAATATTGCGCCAATGACTTTAGACCAGGTTTCAGTTGGTTTCAGTTCCTCAAAATAGCAATGCGCCAACAATGTGCCTGAACACTTCTTTTTAGACCAGCACGCCCATGGACACACAAATGGGTGCAAATGCATTTGCTATTTAAACAACGCTGCGCAAGACAGGAAAATGAGAACTACGTCAGACTGAAACTCTGCTTGCGGTTGAACTACGTCAGACTGAAAAATGCTTGCGCTGCATTGCGCCAGGTGTGCGATAGGGCCTTATGTTTTTTTAATGGATTTTTGGTAAATAACCCGCTTGTGATTTTTTTTTTGTTCAACCTTTATTGTGTCTTTAAAACAGCGGTTGCTAAAAGCGAATACTTTTTTGGCGGGGACGTTAGACATCATCGACATCACACATAAATCTCACAAATAATGCGACATGGGCACAAATCTCTAAAATCTTACCAGGGAACACATTTTTAATAAAGTTTGAGAAAGTCTTTTGAGGCTTGGTGGTGGTGACGTTGATATCAATCATCTATTCATAGCCTTGTGTTAGCTTTTTACTTCTGCCGATTGTATTTAGGCTTCAAAAATAGCAAATGTTGTGTTAATCTGTAAAGATTATGTTGATAAACAACACGTGTAAACGAAACATCATGAACATGACAGGTCTTATTTTTTGCGAATCTTCCAAAAGTCTATGGGACAAATGCATAGGCTTTCGGTCGAGGGAACCAGCACGGCACTAACGTCCGGGTTAGCCTACAAAAATATGTCATCTCTGAGCAGCGCAAAGATCATTTTTTGATACCCAAGTATCTCACATGCTGATAAAATGTATAGCTTAGGAAGGCAGTACAATTAAAGACACAAGCAGTGATTGAGTAGATATTCATTGAGAATTGGAAATAGTCAGTGAGCTGAGCATTAGTGACCAGTTTTATGTGGGAAGACATTGATAATACATGATAAAAAGCTTAAATCCTACACACACACACCAAAACAATACAATAATAAATAAAAATAGCATGTTACCCATCTCCCACCTTTTATTTCTGAAATCACGAGTGATTCCAATAGTCAATATGATATCCACACAATATTACTGAACTTGAAACCGTCATTTCTACCACCAGAATGTTTTGTCGACAAATTGTACGTGTTGTTCTAGCCGCACATGGGTTCCTCTGGCAATTCCGCTCTGATTGAGATTAAATGACAACTGTCATTTGGAGACTTAGTCTCCCAGAACAGGACTGAGCGTACTGACACTACCCACTTATTTCCTCAAAATTTTCCTCACTCTCTCCTGTACTTACCCTGCAGTGCACAGCAGGCCCTTAAACACCATTCATCTCACATAATAGACGTCTTGGCCACCATCAGTGGAAAGGGTTTATTTTAACATCCTGCTTGTAGGTTTTATTTTACCTAATCTCGTTTTGGCAAGTGAATTTCTAGGGCTGTATTTGAGAAACGAAGATGGGAACAGCCTAGGGGAATCCCTCATGGTGACAGACAGCGAGAAATGAATGAGAAAGAGAAGCATTTGCAGAGGCAGCTTCGGTAGGGGAAATATGCAACCAAAACTTCTTTAAATCTCTCTGATGTGGCGAAATACTTGCCTCAACAGAATAATGGTTTCCTGTTGTGTCTTAAGATACGACATCAAGCCACCAAACCAAAGCCCTAAAAACAACGTGAAAAAGCCATGTGATGTTTTTTTTCATCTTTATTAGTCACACAAAAAAATCCTTATTTGCATATTGGCTCTGTTTCAATCTAGAGGTGTTGCGGTTGCTGTTTCCTCATCCATAAACTAGAGATTATCATTTTTATTTAAGTTTGCTTTAAGTGTTTTTGTTCTTCATGCAGTACTAGAAGATCTGTCATTTCAAAAGAAGCACTAACTCTAGACTTCCCAGGTGGTCAAAACCACTTGTTCTGTATGTAGTTTCCATTCGTTCACCTCAGCCACTGTGATCGACTGCCAGCGACTGAAATGACTCGACCTTTCTCCAATTTTCAGACACTCTCTTTCAACTATTAGATCCTTTCTTGGCTTGAGAGCGCAAACTCATATGAGTTGTTGTTTTTAAAGCCATACTGATGGATTTGATGGATCTTGAGAACTTCCACTTCTGTTTGGTAAAATAAATTTTATTCTACTGAAAATAATTGCAATACATTGTTTTGTTTTATTATTCAGATTATTGTATACCAGAGCATCATTGTTTATCTGTAGTTGTGTTTTTGTAGTTTTATATTTGTGTATGCATGCAAAGGTTTTTTCCTGAGCTAGTGTTCTGTGTGGTGGGGCATGGCATTACCCTGCATTGTTGAGGCTTTGATGTTCTATGGATACCAGTATCACCAGCATAAACACACACAGGAAGACATTAAAGTTCAAGCGCAGGCTCAGGCTTACACAGAAAGATCCATTCATTCAGTACAACACCTGAAATCACCCAGGTGCTAACTCTGCACTTCTCATATGAAGTTAGTCATTGACTTCTGTGAAACCATTGTACTATTGCACCGCTGTCTCGTGTGTGTGTGTGTGTGTGTGCGTGTGTGTGTGCGTGTGCGTGTGCAATTTGTGAATTGGTAAAAAGAGATGGACTCTTGTAACTCCATCTGGTGCTGGAGGTGTTTGGCTACTGTTGAGGCTCTATCACATCGCATTGACCTATCAGAGCCCCATACTGTAAATTCATTTTACAGCGCTCTATACACGGCAGCACTCTGCAAGGTTGTCAAGGAATTGTGAGGGTGCAAGAGTTTACTGGACATCCATTAATTCATTTTTCTACTTTCAGAGTGATGATAGGGTTAGGACATAGGTACCCAAACTAGGGCCCAGGGGCCAAAGTTGGCCTGTGGTGACCTTTGATTTGGCCCACCCTTGTCAGTCATGAAAAGAGGAAATAGGGAAAAATGTAATTGCCTAAATTTTTTTTTTAGGGGTTAAAATTGAAATTGAATACAGAGAATTAAATCTGACACTTATTTAGTGTATATTTTATTTAATATATTTGCAGGTACAGTATAGTGTGCTTTGTGACAGGGAAAAGAAAAAACATGTAGTTTTGAATAAAATAATATTTTCTACAATGTAGAACTGATTCTGGTTTTTAAAAAAATGGAAATTGTTGTCTTTCTGTTTTTTTACACAGGTGTGCCATTGATCGATGGGGGTACTGTGCGGTTACCACAGTTAATCGGTCTGTCACATGCTTTAGATCTTATTCTCACCGGCAGACCTGTGAGGGCACAAGAGGCTTTGGCATTTGGACTGGCAAACAGAGTGGTGCCTGATGGCCAAGGTACATATACACCACATAAACCTGCTTTAGCATTAAGGTGTCATTTAAAACCCAGACATTATTAATAATTTGTCTTTGA
Organism: Oreonectes daqikongensis; assembly: GCA_026939265.1. Lineage (NCBI taxonomy): Eukaryota > Metazoa > Chordata > Actinopteri > Cypriniformes > Nemacheilidae > Oreonectes > Oreonectes daqikongensis. The sequence continues at coordinate 6,721 of JAOTQM010000007.1, forward strand.
GAGCTTCATAATTCTCATAATTTCATTGTTTTTTTTCACTTTATTATTAAAAAATGGAAACCAGTGATAATAGAGAATGAGGAGGTTTGTCCAGTGTATATAAGCCAAATCTATCGTAAATTTTAACGTGTGCTTTTATCTGATGAGTATGTGAGTGCTTATATCCCTATTTCACAAACAGTAAGAATTCATGTGAGAATGTTAACAGATCTAGTGTAATATAATATGTTAATATAAATGAAAATCAGGGGAGGTGAGATGATTTCACAGCTATTCAGAGTACTTTAAAATATTGGACTTCAGTTTCAAACAGATTTATCATGAGAGATCTGGATGAAAAAACTAATCAACCATCACCTGTAGTAGTACAGAGAAAAATGTTTGTGTGGGACAATAAATGCAACAAGCGTTGATCTTGGAACAAAAACCAAAATTGAAAGAAAGTGAAAAGAATTTCAGCTGATGGTCACATGAGTTATAAAGGCATTTTTACAATGCAGCAAATAAAATCAGAAATAGATATATAATATACTGCAAGAGTCTGAATTATGATTTTATGCTACATGTGCACAAAATCAATCCAGGGATTCTATCCTATCCCAAGTAAATACTCCACAATGCTTTTGCCCTTTATCTTCATTCACTTTTAAGAATTTGTGTGTTTCAGCACTCCAAGTGGCACTTGAACTTGCCGAACAGATCAGCTCATTTCCACAGCTTTGTCTTCGTGCTGACCGTAACTCTGCCTATCACGCTGTCTTTGATGCCGACTCGTTTATGCAGGCCATGCAGTATGAGATGGATCATGGTATTCCAGTCATTCAAGCTGAAGCGATTGCTGGAGCAAATAAATTCAGCTCAGGCACTGGGAGAGGGGGAACATTCTCTAAATTGTAAAAATTTTGTTGAGTTTGAGGAATGGTTTGGAATTAAGGGTTTGGTTACAGTTAACATTGTAACTACATGTTATATTAGTGCAAGTACTATGTATTTACAATGCACAAACATATGTGTATGTACACGATATGTAACATTGTCAACAGCATGGTACCTCAGGTTACCTAATAAAAAGTCTGACCTTTTTTTCCAGTCTAGTTGCTAATACAATTTCTTTGTTTTACACCAATTTGATTTTCATAACCAAACAACATTGGGGCGCTTTCAACTATTGTGTGAACACAAAACCAATGCGACATTTCTCAAAATATCTTCTTTTGTGTTCCACAGAAAAAAGAGTCACAGGTTTGGAATGACATTAGGGTTAATAGTTTTTCTGTGAACTGTCTTTAAAGTTTGTACTTAAATAAAAGAATATGTAAATAAATGTACTTTAAATCAATACTAATATAAATATGTTGCTTATACCACAGCTGTTTAATTAATTATATTGAACATCATACTGTACACCAGGTTCTGCAACTGAGTGGCATTGAGATCTAGTTTTTACATTATAACCTAATTATACTAGATTATCACTAAAAATTAACCCATTATACTAACTTGTTTACCTCATATCATTACCTGCTACTAAAACGCCAAAGGAAAGAGAGAGTTGTGTGTGTTTGTTAGGGTGAGGTTGTGTCTAGACAATATGATGACAGGAGAGATGGTCTGTTAACTGACCCCACACAGAAACACACACGGGTCATTCATCACGCCACTGACAGCCGATTAGCAACTGACCCTTGAAGAATAGATAAGTTTTAACATGACAACTCAACTGCACTTTTGCATTCTTTAATGCTTTGGATGCTTGACTCTCTCATCCACCCTGGTATCTGATAGAACATCATGTGAGACCCCTAAAATATATACAGTTATGCCACTTTTTGATCATTTCATGTGACTCACGTATGTTACTGGTAAAATGACTCAAAGTCTATACATTTGCAGATATTGTAGTGGAAAATCATAATAGGTTAAATGGCATTTGTTTGAACACTTAGCTGTTGATCACAATACATTTGCAAAGGAATGTGATGCTTTAATATCACTGAGCTGAACTTTCTTGCAGCTAGTTTTAGTAAGACTACAAGTTATCATTTTTAAAGAATCTTTTTTTATGCAATAACTGTCAACATGTCTGTCAATCTCATACATTACCGAAAATACAGTGGTCAACATTTGAAGTGGATCAAAAAAAGCAAGGCAAGGCAAGTTTATATATATATTAAATTTCATACACAAGGGTAATTCAAAGTGCTTTACATAAAATAATTGAAGGCAAAATAGATCAAAATGAATAGGACATCTTTAAAAAGCAAATTATTTAAAATCACAGAAATAAAATGATTTAAAAAAGTTGTCCTATGGTTATTGTTCTTGTCTGCAACTTTGATAAACCTTTTTGATCCACTTCAAATGTTGACTACTGTACTTTAGAAGTAGCTCATACAACTTTTATATGGCCTCTGGTCTTATGTTATAGAATTTTGTGCAGGACAGACTGAAAAGTTGTTATGATACTGTTCTCCACTGAAACTGAATTTTATCTGTATTGAGATTCAAAGTTGTGGATTGTGCCATTTATAAACAGACAGCGTATGTTTTTGCATGTGTGATAACAGAACACAACATGCCACAGTTTGACTATGCAGAATAAAAAAAAACATTTGTAAGTGAAAGCAGGGGGATGATTTCAAGTGCACTTCCATAATGTGCTTAAAGTGCTCTATTTTGAAAATGAAAGTGACCTATTTGTCAGATATGGTGACCATACCTAAAATGTGACCTCTGCATTTAACCCATCCGTGAGTAGTGAACACATGCACTGCAAGTTGTGAACACACTGCTCCACCTGGAGCAGTAAGCAGCTATCACTGCAGCACCTGGGGAGCAAGTGGGGGTAAGGTGTACCTCAACAGTTACCCACCGGTCCTGAGAATCAAACCAGCGACCTTCCGGTCGCGAGTCAGACTCTGCAACCACTGGGCCACGACTGCCCATGCACTTTCATGCACTAACTACAAAATTTGTATTTAGTACTAAAGTATGCTACTACAAATGATAACTAAACAATTGTTTTAATACAGAGTTAGTATGTTAAAAGCACATTTGTTCTCCACCTGAGGGCGCCTCTTTGTTCAGTGTTTCTGCCTTGTTTTTGTCATGGACTTCATATCCCATCATGCCTTGTGTCTCGTCATTGTAAACCTGTTTCAGATGTGCCTCATTTCCTGTTTGTCCCTTCATGTATAAATAGCCTGTGTGTTTCAGTTGTCTTTTGTCTATCGTTGTTAGTCGTGTTTTCTCGTGTATTGGATTATTCTGTGGATATTAATAAAGGGTTATACTACATTTGGATCAGCTCCCTGTTTTCCTGCCTGCCTGGGTTCCCAATCGTAACAGAACGATCGACCAAAAATGTATCCAGTGGATCTTTGTCCACCAGGAGCCCGCTTGCTCATGCTGCGCCAGGGCTGCTGTTCCCTTGAGGGTCACACACAGGATTTCTTGGACCTTGCTCACCAAACTGACTTCCCAGATAAGTCGCTCATTTTTTTTGTCTCAATGAACCACTCAGACCCTCAAGGGATCTTTCTGAACTTTGTTGAGCAGGCCCTGTCACAGAGCGGATCTCCCTTCACCGTGGGCAAGGTGAAGGAAGAAGCTTCCCCAATAACTTTTTGGGCAGGAGGCAGTAAGCCAGCTGAGCCCATGCTGAGGGTGGCCACCCTGTTCATCATGGCCGCCAGTCCAGAGTCCGCTGCTTGCAAGATGGCCGCCAGTCCAGAGTCCGCTGCTTGCAAGATGGCCGCCAGTCCAGAAGATGGCCGCTCCAGCCGCGCTTGCAAGATGGCCGCCAGTCCAGAGTCCGCGGCTTGCAAGATGGCCGCCAGTCCAGAGTCCGCGGCTTGCAAGATGGCCGCCAGTCCAGAGTCCGCGGCTTGCAAGATGGCCACCAGTCCAGAGTCCGCGGCTCGCAAGATGGCCGGTTACAGGTTCAGGTGTCTAGTGCGGGTGGTCCCAAGTCTGGTGGTTCCACCCTTGAAGTCAGCTCTGCCGGTGGTGGCCGACTCTCCCGACCCGAGGCCAAGATGGCCGACTCTCCCGACCCGAGGCCAAGATGGCCGACTCTCCCGACGCCGAGGCCAAGATGGCCGACTCTCCCGACCCGAGGCCAAGATGGCCGACTCTCCCGACGCCGAGGCCAAGATGGCCGACTCTCCCGACGCCGAGGCCAAGATGGCCGACTCTCCCGACGCCGAGGCCAAGATGGCCGACTCTCCCGACGCCGAGGCCAAGATGGCCGACTCTCCCGACGCCGAGGCCAAGATGGCCGACTCTCCCGACGCCGAGGCCAAGATGGCCGACTCTCCCGACGCCGAGGCCAAGATGGCCGACTCTCCGACGCCGAGGCCAAGATGGCCGACTCCCGACGCCGAGGCCAAGATGGCCGACTCTCCCGACGCCGAGGCCAAGATGGCCGACTCTCCCGACGCCGAGGCCAAGATGGCCGACTCTCCCGACGCCGAGGCCAAGATGGCCGACTCTCCCGACGCCGACCAAGATGGCCGACTCTCCCGACGCCGAGATGGCCGACTCTCACGCCGAGGCCAAGATGGCTGGCCGACTCTCCCGAACCAAGATGGCTGTCCAACCCTGCCTGCCTACCATGTCCAGGCTTCCAACCCTGCCTGCAGATCCACCCTAGCCTCTGCCTTTGCTCGACGGCCCAGGCCCGCCTCTGCTCCATGGCACAGTCCCAGGCCCGCCTCTGCTTCACGCCCCAGGCCCGCCTCTGCTCCACGGCCCATGTGCTGTTCCCCTCCATGGGCCTGGCCCTCCGTCCCATCCTCCTTATCTTTGCTTTGAGGGTGTCTGGAATACACCCTTAAAGGCGGGGGCTATGTAACGCCATGTGCCTTGGTTCTCCACGTGCCTCAGTTCTACACCTGAGGGTGCCTCTTTGTTCAGTGTTTCTGCCTTGTTCTTGTCATGGACTTCATATCCCATCATGTCTTGTGTCTCGTCGTTGTTAACCTGTTTCAGCCGTGCCCATGTTTTTGTAGGGCAGTCGTGGCCCAGTGGTTAGAGAGTTCATGACCAGAAGGTTGCTGGTTCGATTCTCAGGGCTGGCGGGTAACAGCTGAGGTGCCCTTGAGCAAGGCACCTAACCCCCACTTGCTTACTATACAAAATGTACAAAAATGTATAGTACAATGTAATGTAAGTCGCCTTGGATAAAAGCGTCTGCCAAATGCATAAATGTAAATGTAATGTTTTTCAGTTGTCTTTTGTTGATCGTTGTTAGTTACACCCTGCTGTTTTCTGTCATGTTTTCTCATATATTGGATTATTCTGTGGATTATATTAAAGGGTTATACTGCATTTGGATCCGCTCCCTGTTTTCCTGCCTGCCTGGGTTCCCAATCGTAACAGCATCCATTCACAAAAATAAAGTTTTGCTATATTTACGGTAGGAAATGTACAAAATATCTTCAGGGAACATGATCTTCTTTCATGATCGTGCTAGACTGTTTTTTTTTTATCCAGGGTCACATTTTAGTTTATATTCATGGTGTTTCAAAGTAGCACGCTTGAGTACACTTAGATGTTCTTAAGATTAACTGCTAAAGAGTATAAGCATATCAAGTAAAGCACTTTAAGTACATGATGGACGTGCACTTTTTCACCTGGGTTAACATAAATAATGACTTTTCAGTCTGTTCATCAAACAACAGCATAGCTTCAGAAGACTTGTGGATTATTTTAATGTTAAATTCATGTTTTGGCTAATGAAAAAGTCCCCATAAAACGTGGAAACCCAACGTGTGTGTGCGTGTGAGTGTGTGTGTGTGAGTTTGAGTGAAGGACTATCAGTAATTGGGCAGATCATGATGGGGGTTGCTGGTCTTTGATGCATGCTTTTCTGCTCCCTCTAGATAAGATTAGTAGCTCAGAGATAGCAACACAGCCATCTTGTCAATCTGAATCTCACCAGACACAACATTGTGTGTGTGTGTGTGTTTTTATATCCCAGCGGGGACCTAAACCTGAATGCACACCAACTCATGGGGACTCGTGTCACCCTGAGGACCAAAATTGAGGTCCCCATGGGGGAAAAAAGCATATAAATCATACAGAACATTAATTTTTGAAAATCTAAAAATGCAAAAAGTTTCCTATGATCTTTAGGTATAGGGTTAGGGATTTGGAATAGAATATACAGTTTGTACGGTATAAAAATTATTACGCCTATGGACTGTCCCCACAGCAGACTGTGTGTGTGTGTTTTCTGAACTCAGTCTTTGTAACATAAACATGTAAGCTCTCTCTCTCTCTCTCTATTCTCTTATTACAGTAAGTTCAGTGGAGTGTCTCATCTTTAAAGCATTGAAGCTGACCCTGACCACAAACTCCACTTTGCAGTCTATCTGTCTGATGTCTAATCTCTAACATCACAGGACTCTTTTAAAATACTGAAAATAAGTCAAACAGATCAAGATGCTACACAAGATAAACCAATATAAAGAGTTCACTGCCTTTGACATTTAACAAAATGCTGTTTTCCTTTAAAACTACTGTATAGTGGTAATGTTGTTTGTTACATTCATGTATTATATTAGGCCTATATACATTATTCCTGTAATAATATTTAGGCTAATTGTTAGTGTAGGCTACTTCAAAAATGTTTTTAATACATTATTAAAATATAGGCTATTTACATGTTGCTTTTGAGTGGGCTATATATTTGTGTTTGTCGTGTGCTGTTATTGGCTGTGTCGTTAGGGGTCTCGCTTCGGTCATAAAATTACTTAATTGTCATTTACACATTTTGTTGTGACATTCATAAGACGCAAATAACCCTTTTTTACACGATTTGCATACAATCCCCATCAAATTAACTGCATCCTATCACCATAGATCAAGTTCGTGTTGATTTTATTTGCAATGAGTCATGCGGATGGCTTACCCATTAAATACAATACAGTCCTGTGCAAAAACAAAACAAACAAACTTACAGTCCTGTGCACATTTCAGATATGTTTTTTTTAAGCGTGCAACGCCCCCTAACGGGAGGGTTTAGTCGCATCGCGTTGGTGTTTTGTACACCTGGTAAATGCCACTTACACCCAAATGAAGACACGGAGACGTGTACATGTACACGAGTGTAAGGATGTTATAACTGTCTTATAAAGCTCCACCTCTGAACGCGAGGACTGGGGCGGGCTCAAGACGCGTCTACCTGATTCAGCCCAGTTATTTAAAACCCCGGAGACAAACGGGCTGTCCACTCTGGAAATACGCGCTGAAGAGATCACTTTGCAACCAAGCAGAGAGAAGAGGTATAATTTGTTCAAAAATATTTTTTAAATATTATAATTCTGTGCTGCAACTTCACATTTGATGGGACGAACAGAAGTTTGCGGTTGTCATCTGTCTGAGGAGAAGCACCACTCTGAGGAACTGATGGAGATTTTGCGAATTGAAAAACTCCATGGACGACAAATGCATTTGTTTTTCACTGGATTATACCTGTATTACAGATAAAGGTTACAAATGGACAAGGAGAATTGACTCTCTTATATTTTGTTGCTTTTGGTGAATTCACATATGTACTGGATTTCTAAAAAGAAAGAAACAAATGCACTGATCTGAAGCATGTAACAAAAAAGTAAAAAGTAACTCATACAGTCAAAATGTTTTTTTGACAAGAGTTTTTTTTTGCTGAACCTAAGCGCTTATTATATGTGGATCATATGGCGTGAAGCAAAAGAGGACATAACATTTCGTCTCCACGTGATTTTGTATTAAGTCGATACACATCCATTCATCACCACAGACTGGATGTAAAGATGATGAGTATTTGTTTTGCTGTGCTGGGGTTCTTATGGAGCTCTTGTTTGGCAGGTACTTCTGTACTGGATGTTTCTGAACTCCAGCCAAACTTCATGCATCGGAGGTTACGGACTCAGGAAAAAAGAGAGATGCAAAAAGAGATCCTGTCTATACTGGGACTGAACCACAGACCCAGACCTCATCTGAACAGCGTTAAACAGAATTCAGCACCTCTCTTCATGCTGGATCTGTACAACACCATAACCACTGAAGAGAAAAGCGACGTGGATGAGTACAGATCACTGTTCACCACCACGAGACCCGCTTTAGCTTCAGCGCACGACACCGAGTTCTTGCATGACGCGGACATGGTCATGAGCTTTGTCAATTTAGGTAAGAAAAAAAGATTTTTTTCTGCGTTTATCGATAGTTTTTTATTGATTGGAGGATATTAAGAGATTCTACAAGCCCTGTCAGCATCATTTGGTGTGAAATGTTTTTTTGGACATTCACACTTTAGATTGTCATTGCATTAAATAAAAGAACAACTTTCATCAAAATAAGTTTAATATAATAAAACAATACGGATAGAAATGAAGATAAAAAATACTTGTAAGCTGTCTCATTGTCAAACCTTGGGAACATTTCTATATTATCATGTGGTTACTGTGGAACTTTAAATGGGCTTCAACCACATTGATACCATCTGGTTAAATGTCTTTGAATTAGATATCAAATCTGAAAATATTGTTATAGCCTTTCTTAGAATGAACTTATTTAACTTTCAGGTTTATTTTACAATGCTATAGTCATAGTCAAGAATCATGCTTAAAAATCACCCTAAACCCTTTGATATCTTTTCATAAATAATTCTTTTTCAAAAGGCAGCAGTTAAGTTCTTTTGGATTTTGTTGTGGCGTTACGTTAAACTAACATTGATTATGTGGCCACAATCTTTGGGACATTTACAACGTTATTAAGGACCATGATATAAATGAATATCATAATCATCAAACGATTGCTGCACCATGATACCAACAGTCATGGATGGATACCGGCATGCAGAACTCTGACATCCTTTAAGCTCATAGTGACCCTGACCACAGTGTCGAAGTACAAGTCTGTTTATGCTCAGTGATTCTGCATGGTTTGCTTCAGTAAACATGCACCTCATTAATGGAGGGAGTATTTGCATCCCAGGATTCACTTGTTTATGTGATCTTCCCACAACAAGTTGTTTAGTTAATGTTAATTATAACAATGCAAACTGTTCTGGCTCTGATCACTGCTGCTATGGGCCAACTGGCTAAAATGCCTTTGTGTGAGTTGCGACATTTAAAGCTGTTAATTTTTTTCTGTTTTATATCTTTTACAAAAGTGGATAAAGGCAAAACATATGGCATTTCGAGATCTGGCAGCGATTTTCTGCCGGCAAAATAAGTGACTTAAACAAATGGGTTGAAGATGGATGCATTACATTCATTGACAGATTGTCCTCTGATTTTAACGCTCCTTGGAAATAAGTGTCATTTATGTGAACTTACCATGTTTCCCAGGACTATCTTTTGACATTTACAGTGTGGCAGTTACAGTCAAATTTATTGGATTTATAAAGACTGATTTCTTTCTGGGTGATTTGTGTATGATTCATGTGTTGGTCATTTACTGTAGTCATCTGTCTAGCACACATATGACTAATCTCCAAATATAGGAGAAAAGGGAAGTATTAGTAGTATACATGGAAAATGACCAGTGGTGTAGTTTATCCAGAAATAGTCAGGCTTTCATGGATGTTCTGATGTAGGTCAGTGTGCAACTGTGTGAATCATGTTATCCAGTGCACACTTGCTTATTTTTTTTGCGTTCAGTTCCCAAAAAGGAACATTTCAGTATGTTGTATGAAATGTTTACACATTTATTCATCATAAAGTGTTCAAACTAAAATTATACAGAAGAATAATGTCATCCTTTAATTACCCTCATCCCAACCCTTATAGGCGATATCCGACCGGATAAGTTCAGGAACAAAGTTCCAGAATGAGTAAAGAGGGCTGTAGTTTTCTCTCAGGCCATTTCCCCATTCGCACCAGCAAAACGAACTATTTAGTGACGTAGCCGGTCGACAGCAATTTAAGCGTGTCTGTCAAACAACAACCAACAACAGAAGTTCGGCCAATCAGCGTTTGCTTTCATCACGGATCGTTTCTGTCCTGCTGGTTTAGACCCTTCCTCAGAGAAGGGCTAGGGCTAGAAGAGATATATCTACGAGATTTTAGGTTGAAGAAGAAAACAGCGCTCATCTGGTGAGATTTTGGGCCGTAGCTGTACCCCTTCTTGCCACGACCTCAAAGAAGGAGCTAAAGTGTGCCTCCAAAAAGGTTCTTCAGAACCAAAGATTCTGTCTAGTTCCTGCGGTGCAAACACAACTAAAAGCAGGTACTTCAGGCAAATCGTCCCGGAACTATGAAGTAGTTCCTGCGGTGCGAAAGCCCCTAATGAAACTGCCTTTCTGATGTAAGAAAATGTTGTTTTAGCAGGCAGCTTTTTCTATGCAAGTAATGCATGTAACCGCAGCTATCAAGCAGCAAAAATGATCATAGAAATATGATAATAACTCCATAGGGGAACTATCTGGAAATCAAATGTGATATTTATGGCATTGAGTCGTGAGCATCTAATTATGTTCTCACTTTCAATCTCAGTTTTTCCTGACGAGTCTTGCTGTGTTTACTGAAGGGTAAAGGATGCCATAAGCTTTTCTTGGCACAGAAACTCTTAAGGAAACTCCCATCTCTTGTTTGCGCTGGTAATGTTGTGTGTTTGCCTTTATTTCTGGATAAAGGGGGATCTTTCAGTAATCCAGGGAAAATCCACAGGGGAAAAGGCATCCCTGTTTTCTCATTTTGGGTCCATCATTACTTTTTCCACCTGGAACTTCTATGTTAAGTCACATTTCCTGATTTCAAACGCATTTGTTTTACGCACAGCATGTTCAAGTAGAACCCAGCTCTCAGTTTCCTATAGGCCACATTTACACGACATTGATGTATTTATAACGTTTTTCCCTTGCATTTTCGAAAAGTTTCACGTACACATGACAGCGTTATATGCGGATTCGGGAAAACGAATAAAAACGCTGTAGTATGCATGCCAGGCAAATGACTGGCAATGCTGCGCTGTAGTGGTGTTACGTTTGTGAACGAATCGTTCTTTTTGAACGAATCTTTTAAGTGAACGAATTGTTCTCGTTCACGAAATGCAATGATTCATATTTCTCGTTAACTGAAATCTCTCCCTCGAGCACAGAGAGCGTCTTGGCTTAAAAGAGTGTCTAAAGCACGAGTCAATGGCGTTCGAGTGTGAGTTTTCACAGAGCATATGATTGGTTGAATGTACTGAACGAATACGCCCTTCACTGAACGAACCAGCGTTTTGAGTTTTCGTACATGAACAAAATGACCTGATGCTTCTCGTTCGTAAACAAATTGATTATTTAAAATACATAAACTCCACATTTAACATAATCCCAGATTTATGAATGTGTAAATGACCGAACAATTCACTTTTTAATTATGCAACAAAACATGCTTTGGTCACCTGAACCACTTATTTAGACTTATTTCATTTATTTAATGAGTAGATTAGAGACACAAGTTTTAATAAAGCCTGTAATCAGTTAATGCTGACAGTTCGTTACATGACAAATAAGATACTCTTTTTCACCACCTGCTGGTATTCATGAACGAATCATTGTGGTGAAAGAACGAATCACTCAAACGAATCAAAATTCAGAAACACTACGTTTATACACATACACATATGTTGGCTTGTATGTGTGTTTATAGTTTGTGTATATTAATACTAAAGATTTTATCGGCCGATATGAGCATGACGCAGACATATCGGCATCAGCGTATATGCCGCCGATTAGATTTTTTTTACAAAACATATAACATTACAACATATAAAATGTTTGTAATTGATGTAATTACTTAGTTTGTCCAGCAAAGCACGCTTCGTTGTTTGCTACTAGCGACCCAGGTCACGTGACACGAGCCAACCTTTTTGCTTCAGTAAGCTCTTTCGTTCAGGCAGCGGCAGACAAGCAAGCGGTGTCTTCGCGACTCACTGTGTAATATTATTTCCACTGGCGTTTTCATCCCACTCCTATGGCAGTTGAGCTCAACAGCCCGCCTTTTACTCTCACATTGAGCTTATCACACTCGTTTGCTACATTAGTATGGCCTTATGATTCTCCGAGATGCAGAAAACGCAGACGAAATTGCAGAATCCAGTCATTGAAACGGAGTTTACTGTATAATTCGTAATTTCACAGAATTATTATATTTGTCAGACTCATTTTAGATAATAAAGTTTATTGTTCACTTGTTAAATACCCTGCTTCCATTACATATCTTTGTCACATCATTATAAGTGTTTGGTCATCACATTTGAGTGATCATTGCAAAAAATGTGTTTATGTAACAGACTGCCCGATGGCCTGGGGTAAGCCTTGCCATTTAAACATTCTTAAGAAGACGTAAAATAGAACTCGATTCGATTCTCACAGGGAGATGTGCACGCTGCCAGAAAGCCTCATCTCAGAGAACAAGGAAAATACTGAACGGTGTTCTATTTCACGTTGTCTTACTCTTAAACAGACATATCCACACAAGATTATGCCAAAATGCCTATATTAGCAAGTATCCTTGTAAAAGTAATCAATTATATCTTAAGTGAACATAAACAGTGTGCAAATAAAATGCATGTGTTACAGTATTTTAGTTCTGTACATCTCTTAAAAGGGCAGCAGCATAATAAACGAATAAAGGACAAAGACAAAAAACACTCACTGCTCCTCACTGATTAAATTATTTCTTTAGTAGGTTTAATGTTTATTTTATTTATACAGTGAAGACTATTAATGCAATATCGCTCTAGTAGGAGTGTGAGGTTGCTCTATATCAGCACTATATCAGCATTAATTATATATATATTACTGATTTTCATCAATATTTGAGTTAGGCTAATACAAATGGGAAATACTATATGTACTATACACATAAAGAATATCGAACGATATCGGCCTTTTTTACTCCCCAATATCGGTATCGGCATTGGACCCCAAAAAACCATATCGGTCGGGCTCTAATAAATACTGTGTAAATACTAAATCTACTTTTTGCTGGAGAAGTGATAATAAGTATATCTCACGGCACAAACATGCAGCATGGAGGCCGCCATTGTTGTTTTGGGAATATTCGCACTTGCCTACAAACGCGTAATACGCATATGTTTTTGGAAAACACCTTCTCAGAGGTTACACACAATAACGCCATTGGAAGGGTTTGCGTTTTCAGTCCCCCAAAACGTGTTGTCATATAAATGAACAGCCAAAACGCATACAAGTTTTCAGATTTTAGTTGAAAACGGTCTTGTGTAAACAGCCTCTTAAGGGGCGTTCACATTATAATGATAACTATAACTATAACTGGAACTATAACTATATTTGCGTCCACACCAGCGGACGATAACAATAACGTTATGTTTATTCTAAGCTCGCGTGCTGCGTTTCAAGTGCGTCTAAACAGTGAATCTTGTATAGTCTAATCAAGCGTCTGTAAAATGAAAACATTACAGAAATTTCACTACAACTTTGCAGGACACAAGACAATTTTGCGCTGACAACAATAGCACTTGGTTAGCCTACCTGAGGTGATTTTATGTTACACTTTTACTGGTTACTGTATCTCATACTCACCATTCATTCCAAGAGTTGGACCAATTGTTTTCCAGATATCCATTTTGTTTAAGTTATTTTTAAAAAGAGGGTTTGGTTTGGTTTGTTTTTCCAGTGTCGTCTGCCATTTTAAATGCGTGAACGCTGAATGGATTTGATTGACTGTCAATGTTTTATCGTTCATCTGCTGGGAAAAAAATCGCTCTGAAAGTGATCCCAACGATATCGTTCTCTGTATTTTTATCGTTATAGTTATGGTGTGAACCTCGCTATTCTCCTGAATTAAGAACGATTTTTAAAACTTTATTTTTTATAGTTATTTTTATAGTTATCGTTATAATGTGAACGCCCCTTTACTCTACAACCACCCAGGTGAGCACAGGTACTGAAGCTTTGCTAGGGGCTTTCTCAGAAGCTTAACAAGGTCTAGACAACCCTGGCTTTTTTTCACTGTATGAATCCCAGATTTAACAATCCCTTTAATAATGTCTTTCAGTACACTGAGCTCTTAATATGGGCATACATCATTTATTTTGCACCACAATGTGTTCTTTATCATCTAATTAGTTTGCAACTATCCGTCAATAAATTGTTTGATGTTGGCAGGTTTTGCACAACAGGGATGACCTCTTTTTAAAGACTGCCTGCGGGTCACTCAGGAGGACTGTATCACTTTTAGTCCGCATGCGGGTGTTAACATGGAAATTAAGGAAGGAATTTGAGTTATGCTGTAGCTCTGTAATGAAGGAAAGGGATTTTCTCAAGAGTGACTCAGCAGACAGATAAGAAGTGTTGAAAACACACAGCAAGTGAGACTAATGGCCAGGTCCACAGAGAATCTGCAGACTTCTTCCCATTTCAGCACTGATAGTAAAATATGTTAAACCGAGCAGAGTACTAGCTACAATTTCATTGGTAGTTAAAAGTATTATAACATTGTGTGAAATAATTAAACTTGTTTACTTTTGTAATGCACATTCTTAGTCTTATTGCAGAGGAAAAAATAGAGTATGTAATATCTTGCTTAATCTCTGCACTTTTAAAATAAAAGGCATTTTTGGCAGAAATGCCATAGACTCCCTAAAGAACACATTAACTATCCTAAAAGAAGAATTTATTATTGAAACTCTCTTGCAAAAATAAAAACTTTTGAGCAACATAAAAGTTATGTGACTGTTAAAGGTTCTTTATGGAACCACACAGTTTGAGAAAAAACACTGTAAAAAACGGTAAGTGTACTGGTAATTTTCTGCCAGTACGTTTCCATTTTTGTTAAAACACAATGCAATGCAGTGTGAAATTTAAAATACAGGTAACACAACTATAAAAACTTAATACTTTATATTTATACATATTTATACAGTTTTTTGTATTCCATGATTTCACAATGGATAATATAAATTCCTGTTTTCTGCTTCGTTTTAAAAAACATTATACATTGTAAGGGTAAAATATGTTGTGACCAAAATTTTGTGCTGGCATTGAAAGAGCACAAATGCTATCCATGAAAACTGGGTTGAAAGTAATGAGGATTTGTGAGCCGAAAGTAATTCAGATCAATGTAAAGAAAGATTTTTGCTTTGGAATAACATGCACAAATAAATCCTGCACATTATAGTTAAAAAATGTCTAAGATGTGGTCGTACTGTTGTGCTGTTTTTAACGTTAAAGGGTTTTAGTTTTTATTCTTGATACTGAAGATGGTCTTAAAAACATTGTCCTTGAACGTTTTAACATTTAGAAAAAGTTTGCTTTGTTATGCATTTTGTTTTGGAGTTTGGGTGCCATTCCCAAAGATCACATAACTTAACATTTTTTGGACAGTGATTATCTCACAAGGAATGTGAGTTTTTATCTCAGTTAAACACACATGCTGATGTTGATGATCGTGGGGTCAGCAGATAAGCTTCTTCGAGATGTTCTCCTAGCTTCTGTCTTAACTGTGAAGTCGCGATACTATCTCTGCATCTCACACCACAGCTGTCAGACATGCCCCCACGGCCACAGTCGTTCCTGCGATCTGTCCTGAGGAATGCAGCGGCAGTCTCTGCAGGTAGCTTCTGTCTTTTAATGTTTGCTGTTATCAGGAATCATGTTCTGGATGTGATTTAGAATCTCAGAACATTAAGATGTGCGTGACGTTGCCTTTTGAATCTGTCAGATAAAATGGTGTTCATTGGACTGATGGATAAGGATGAGAGAAGATACAGCAGAACCAATCCGATTACATTGTTGTTTTACATATCACATCCATATGTAGGTATTTGAAAGTGTCATGCCAACATCCACAGAATTATCTTAGATGGAAAAGGGAACCACACGGCTAACCCCTAATCTTTCTCAAATGCAAATTTTTTGTAGGCTATTTCTTCTCTACACTGTAAGTCTGAAGATAAAACGCAACAAAGGCAGCAAATAGTGTAGACCAGTAGTTCTCAAACTTTTTGTTGTAAGGCCCCCTTTGTGTATAGTGCATTGCTTTGCGGCCCCCCAAATAAAGCCTTATTTTCTTAATTTTAGAATTTGAACAACATATTCAGTTATACAATGTTGGAACATCAATTATTTTGGTTGGTGGTCTTATTTTTGGGATGTTTGGTTGCATAAAATCTATTATAAATGTCTATATTTCATAAAATGCTACAAAATCTGTGGCCCTCCTTGGTCCATCTTGGTGACCCACAGTTTGAGAAACACTGGTGTAGACAGCTGAGAGTACACAACCTGCCACAAACTTTGGCTTAACATTTCAGCCCCTGATAATGTCACAGCTGACCTGTAACCACAGGGCTGACAAACATCTTATAATATTACATAAGATGATGATGTTATATATGCACTTATTGCACTGTATATGTAAAATAGTTTGTTGTGCGATGCATGCAATGTGCACCACAGGGTTGCAGCTACATTTCAGTGTATTCAGCAGAATGTTTATAACCACACACCCACCAATCACTAGCATAGTACCACAAACACACGTATTGTACACACTCCACCCATAAAGGAATGTTGCCGGGGCTTACCACTACTAAATAAGAAATGTTTAAGCTTTCTATGACTTTACTACGTCTCATTCATGAAACAATTAATGTGACTTTATTTTAAAAAGTTCTATATATAAATTATGGAGAAATCTGTCTATTCAGTCCTCTCAGTTATCTCAAGCATGTATAGCAGGTGCATACCCTTACACTAACAAAAATACATTTCTATATATTAACTGAACAGCAATATATTAAATATTAAACAGTACATAAGGAATTGCCACTTTTCATATACAGAAAAATATCATCTTTAATATTTGCATTACATTTTTCAGTGTTTTCCCATATATATTACAAGAGTTCATTAGCAAAAACGATTTTTTTAAATAAAATTTCGAAAATCAAAGCAGACAATTTTGGAACAAAGCTATATTGTTCTGTCATATGTATAATACATGCTGAATGGTTTTCAACAGAGCTTTAGGTCTATTAGCGTACCTAGAGTTTCCAAAGGATTTCCAAGAGGCACAGAGGAAGAAATCTATTGAGGTGAATGTCAGAGGATACAGAAAGAGAAAGAGAGAGAGAGAGAGAGAGAGAGAGAGCTTTTGGCTCTTATACTTGCTGCTCTGGAATGCAAGCCACCAATATTTTGACTTCTCCTTTGGAAACAGCTGCGTTTCCTTTTTCAAAGATATTTTTTCCTTATTTATCAGATCCCTTAGGGGAAATCCATCTCTGCTGTCTGACACAGACTTCCTCCTCTAAATCTGTGTTTCTGGCCAGCATTGAGCTCACACACACCTGCTTTAACACACACAGATCGCTCTAACAGGTTTCTCTCTGCCTGCTATGATCGCTATAATACAGACGTACAGGTACAGTAGGGACGGTAACACAAGATGCATACACACAGTACCTCAACACACACTATACGTATATCTGCAGCAACATAAACATGTCCTCACCTATCAGAGAACTTCAGAACAACCTCACAGATGACATTATGAAACGAAATTATGGCCGATAACAGAAAAGTAAAAGTTTTATCAAAACAGGTTTGGACTGGCTCATCAAAAAACAGGTTATGTATAGCAAACACTAATACTATTGCTCATAAAATCATTAGGCCTAACCTTAATTATTATGCATAGCTCATCTCACATTATATATAATAATATACATTTTAAAAATGACCCAAGCCAAATCTAGAGGTCTAAGGGCTATGAGATATCTATATGTACAGTACTGTATGGGGACTTGGGGGTTGCTCTCTTGTCTTAATTTTCTGAGTGTATTTATTTGCACAACTCCCGGGCTGACAGCTCAAAGTTATTGTATTAGTATTTGTTTTAATAACAATATTTTGCTTTAAGTATGAGCATATAAGCATCTGATGAAGTCTCTGAGAGTGAAATTTTTAGGCTGTTAGTATGTCAGGACTGTACTCTTGAAAATGCTATTCAAATATTATACTTTTAACATCCCAAATTGTTTATTATACAGTCTATTATACCTTTATTAATGGTTCCGTATGCAGCAGGACAAGAATGGCAATGTTTATGTTCAAGGCCATTTCCTCTATTTTATGGAATTTTCGTCTTATACAAAAACAGACGTTATAATATTTGTTGACAGGAGTTTGGCTTGCATCAGCACCCGAGAGAAAAGGGATTTGTTTCACGCTTGTCGATGAAAGAAGGCCATTAGATTGTTAGTCTGTATAATGCATGATCATAATACTCTCAAAAGTCTTACACAATGTGAGTTATTTGGGCCTAAATCACATGCTCATACAACATTCCTTTCTGTTCAGTGTAATTTTTGTACTGACACACAGGTATGGCCATTCCACAAATGACTGCTGTCCTCTGAATGCCTTATATCTGCCAGGAGACTTTCATTTCTTTCAGCATAGAGGCTCAGTGACAAAAGAGAAAAGGCTCTCTGACAGTTTAGTTTGACAAAAATACAAATCTGATGAACATGCGGTCTGACATACCATAAAATAATTATACCTATTATGACGATGACAGTTATCAATAATACAGTGGCTGCCATAAAATGTTAGTTTTTTTGTAATTTCCAGTGCATTGTATTTTTTTTAGATTTGTTACCAAACAATTCATGTTTTTTTTAAATTAAATTAAAAAACTGTTTTTATTTATAAAGGTGCTTCACAGTGCCAATCAAAGAACTTTTTTTGTCTGAAGAAACTTTCTGTTTCACAAAAGTTTCTTTGTGGTAAAAAAGGTTCTTCTGATTATAAAAAGGTGAGAAAGAGATGGTTCTTTAAAGAGCATGTTGTTCATGTGCCGGGGATCTTGTACTATACATGATGCTCTACCAGCCCTTTACTGCAGCTATCTTAAGCTTCTGCTTGTCTACTTATTTTCATTCATGATGTAACTTCTAATGGTAAACTAATTCAAAAGCAAAGGAAATATCATTACCTTTTGCCCTGAAAGAAAACAGATCTCTAAAGGTTTTCCAGTGGGCTTCATGTTTTTCAGAGTTCCTTTTTCACAGTGCCCATAAGTCGTGTATGTAAGTGATGAATGTTTGTGACCGTTTGTTCACCAGGGTCATATGGTTTGCCATAAACTGTTGCACCTTTGCTGACCCATACTCTGAGCTCTGACTCCTGTAGTGATGTCTTTGATGCTTCTCATGGGTCAGAGACCTAGATCAGGTTTAGGAAATACCCAGGGAACACTGTCTCAAAACTTTGCCACCTCCCAGCTGCCCGACTACAAAATTCCACGACCAGCAGAACTTTGAAGCTGTTGTAACGTACATAACTGTTATCCATGATACTTCAAGATCAAAACCATTAGGCACCTTTAAAGAATATAGTATAAATACAACAGCCATGTTTCTACAACTGTGCCATTACTGCATCTAAGGCTATATTCATGGCGCGAACCAATCAATACACCAATTGATCCATTCACAAGCCGCAGTGGGAGGAAACCAGAGTAACCACGCTGACACAGGGAGAACATGCAAACTCTACACCAGGGGTAGGCAACGTCGGTCCTGGAGTACCGCTGCCCTGCAGATTTTAGCTCCAACCTTAATCAAACACACCTGAACAAGCTCATCAGTGTCATCAGGATTACCAAAGCTACAGACAGGTGAGTTTTTTCCAAAGTTGGAGCTAAAACCTGCAGGACAGCAGCACTCCAGGACCGATGTTGCCTATTCGTGGCTCTACACAGAGAGGCCTCCCGTCCCAAATGATCTGGAGCTTAAAGTTATTCTTACTTTTGGCAATAAAACTGAAATAGAAGTTGCAAGAAATATAGTCAGAGTAGCCTTATTGCCAGATTTTGGGGAGTTTGGTTGCATCTTGCCAGATAAGTGGGGGTAAAATATTCTTATAAGGATCAAAAGCGCTTACTGATTAAGAGTCACAGAAACATTTCATTACAGAAGCTGAAACAATTCGATTGCGGGGTAGAGAATGTGAACAGGGATTTTAAAGATAATTACATAAACACAGATGGATTCTTCACATGCCTGGCTTCACAGCACATTTTTACTGGTTAAGCTGGAGGAGACAGCTTTCAAATCAACTGTGTCTGACTGTTCCATGGGCTGCAGAGATGCAGAAAATAATTGCAGACTGTGTTTGGTCAACATTTTTGCTCACATGTTTGTGGGGACTGATTTTGGATTGGGCAGAATAATTAAAATAGCTTTTGATCCTATTGTATGTGTGTGTAATGTTGGGTAAAGTGGACCTGAAAAATACTTTAGTATTTTAGTTAATTATAATAATATGGTGAATAACACACCTGTTTGTCATGTTTAACTTCGCAATAAAAAAAGTAGAATTGACTAACGTGACCTAGCTTTCTAACTGCTCACTGCTGCTGGGCGAGCTATGTAAGTGATGATGTAAAATAGTTCTTGTGTTGGAAGTTGGTCAGATTCAAAAACTTGATTTCTGATATCATAATACATTTTGATGAATGTTCATTGTGACCGATGTAAACATGACAGCATTTTTATTTGATCAGATGGCTGTTTTTCTGACATGCATGTCTTCTGAAAATCCTATAAAATTCAACCAATCAGAGAACGACATTGAATCTGGTGAAGTGTTTCAGTTAAGTGTGCCGTATGCATCAGACGTTCAGCCAGTGGTCCGTGGGTGTGACGTCTGAGACTGAGGATATGTTTTTGTATCCATAAATCTTTTTGTATCAACTATTGCATCTTTAGAGTTTCTAGAGAAAAGCCTCTGAAATTCAGGTTAAATGTAAGATTTACACAGACATTAGTGTCCCTTAAACTCAAAGAAAGTAGAGGCAAGGATAGAAATATGCTGTTGTTTTTCTTAGTGGTTGCGGGCACAAGGGAAAAATGAATGATAGAAGATGTGGTGAATGAATTAAATGTAAATTACCGCCGGGCTACTTCAAGGGATATGATGGAAAACATTTAACGTGCAACTCACAACTGACCACGGACCATACTGATGTCCATCCAGATGTCCTCTCTTCAGCTATCTCACTCTCAGTCGCTTCATTATAACTTGAAGTGGTTACCATATCTTCTCTGTAGGCCACAACCCACTGGATTATGTCCTGTGTGGGCTAATGACAATAGCACAGAAAGAAAGAAACAGATGTCATATTTCCAGATGTCATGGAAATGGAGAATCAGTTTTGTCACATACTTCTGTTCTGTCTTTATAAAAAAATCAATTTCCATCAATTTCAGAGAAATTCTAAGAATTTTGCAGTAAAAATCTGTTAAACTACTATCATATGCATTATCAAAATGATATTTCAGAGATTGTCTTTGCCTTTTATTATTATTAATATTATTATACATTCTGGATTGCTGGCATTAGTTTGGTTGTGTTCAGTGGGCAGTATTTTGATGAATGTGTGATTTAAATTAGTTTCAGAAGGTTGATTTATAGGGTTAGGGTTATAAAATAATAGCCAAAATGCCACCCCATAATGTCTGAAATGTCAAAAAGTTTCACAACTGCAGCTATTTTTTTTAACTATAAATGTAATCGTACAGTATGCATAATTGTTTCTGTATAGTGTTTCTATCAGAATCATTCTTATATATTTGTGTGCCTCTCCGTGGATCACTGTCGTCACGTCCTTTGCCTCTTTTCCTGTGTGGGAGAAGTATATCTGTAAAAATGATGAAGAACGCCAACACAGTGAAAGATACTCAATACTTAGCACATTGTCTCTCTTAAATGTTCCTTTTCAAGCAACACCGCACACATTTCTGTTTACTGTGTGATCACTCACACTCACAGTTATTGTTGTGGTCTTCTCTGGGTCTGTCCGCTGAAAAACCACATCAGATGTATCAGATCTTATGAGCTCTGTGGTTTTGGTCGTGTTCCGTACTGTCGCTGCCAAGTGCTTGATATAAGTATAATCTATCATTCTGCAAGACTACTTTTTTCCATTATGCTCTCAACAAGGGATCGCTGCAAATTTCCGCTTTCATAATAGCTATTCATAATAAGGCTATGAAAGGTTATGAAAAGATCAGTATGGCGTTGGCAATGTATATATTCTGTAACACCCTCGTGGGTAATATGATTTCTGTTGCATCTGTTATATGCAAAGGAGCTAAAGTTATTTGTAGAACAGTCTCCCTTGTTACTGCAACTGTCAGTCTGCAACTATCTGTCATCTCAAATGTTTTTGTTACTCATAGACTAGCTTCCGTTGTTAAACACCTGTGGAAGTTTTTAATGAAGAAGTCTCAGCAACATGTGAATACAGTCACATTTAAACTTAATGTGCTGATGTGAAAAACATCACAAAGGGGACCTCTGGAAACTACTCTCAGTATGAATTATGCAGGCGTATTGTGAATGAGAGAAAGCCTTGTATGTGTTAAGCCATCACCATGTGAACCCCAGCTGGAACTGCACTAAAGCAAATTCTCCCTAACTCTTCTTTCTTTTCTCTTTTGGTTTTAAGCCTTCCTTAAGGAGTCAAAAGTGTGGGCCTTGATGCTGCCTGCACTCTATTACATACTTTACAGAAGGGCTGTCCAAGGTTAGGCAGTCAATTAGATTAGTGTATGTAGCATAAGGACAGAGTGTCCCTCATGGAACCGTGTCATGCCCTTCTGAGTTTCTCTCAAGAGATTTGATTTTAATTGGTAACACATGTGTCAGGACAGCAGAACAGTGTAACCTGTTTGCAGACCAAAGGTCAGGAAAGATGCTCCCTTGTGACATTGAGAACTTTAAACATGTACTGTAATTCACCAATTCAAGAGAACTGACCATAAACCCTTGGTGATCCCTTGGTGAACTCATTCCTCAATTTCACAATTTAGTTAACTCCTCAGCGTACTCTAGAGGAAGAGTGGCTGAGATGCAAAAGTGTGTGTTCCTCACTTAGAGAGGCATGGAAATACAATCAGAGCAGGACACTTTACCCCTCTAGTGGGGCATCCGGCTGGACTTCTAGTTACAGCAAGAAATACAATCAGAGCAGGACACTTTACCCCTCTAGTGGGGCATCCGGCTGGACTTCTACTTACAGCAAGAAATACAGCCCACGGGCTTACTGTATTAAAAAGAGAAAGGATTGCTGTTGACGTGTGGCAAAAAGCAGCGCAGGAGCATGACAAGGCTGTCATTTAAAGAGAAAACACATTTTGGTTGCTGTTACCTCATTTTGTAGTATCCAAGTGGCTGCTAGCACTTAAAACTGTGGAGAATTGAACTGCTATGATTGTCCTTTGCTGTGGGAACAGTTTGAATAAATAAAGAATTAGTATTCCACCAGAAATAGTGAATCATTATTATACCACATGCCCCGCACATCTGGTGCTCTGTGAAGTGGTGCTGCAATGTAAATGCATATGTATAGACCATATGGGTTAATTAGGTCAGACGATTATAGAGCATTATTGAGCACACTGCTTATCACTTCTTTATCATGTTTGTTGTCATAATAGAAAAATGTCTAATAACAGAAAAGGTATGAAAAAGTCAAGAATAAAAGGTTGTTGTTTAATAAAAGATGTTGTTTATCAAGTGGCCTTCTTCCACTAGTAAACTTATCCTGTCATTTAAACTATGAATAATAACTGGCCACGGGTGCCGTGTAGTGAGCTATACGAAACAAGTTGGTTTTTCACATCATAGCTTTTCTTAGATTGTGTATTTCAGCGTGGCAGCGATTAACCCTTCAAAACTTTTACTATGTTTTTGGATGTTTGAGTCTTAAAACGATTTAGTACTTTGAATTATCTTTCTTTGTGTCTTTGAACAGTGGAGTATGACAGGGAGTTATCTCCACAGAGAAGACATCATAAAGAGTTTAAATTCAACCTGTCCCAAATCCCAGAGGGAGAAGCCATCACTGCTGCAGAATTCAGGATCTACAAGGAATGTGTTACCAGAGCTTTCCGCAATGAGACGTTCCTGCTTAGAGTGTTCCAGGTGATTGGAGAACACCCAGACAGGTAAAAGCAGTCATAAAGAAATATAATTCTACGTGAAACACATTTAAAATTCTGTTAAATTATACTGTTTGTGTGTTATTAGTTTGTAGATTGTGTTTGTTTATAACTGTGACTTTGTTCCTTTAGTGGGCTCTTCACAATAAGTAAACATAACCATTACATTAAAATGACTAATAAATATTGATGTTTTATATGATTCTAAATAACCTTTAAATGTTATGATTTGGGGACTGTTCTCTCGTCAGGCATGAAAATATTTATTTGTTAGTGCTTTCCACCAGAGTAATTGACTGTGTGTTTTAAATTGGGTTCAGACGTCCCTCTCTGAACACAGCAGAGGTTGTCTACCATGTACTTTATGTAGACTTGTAGGCCATGACCACAACGCACAACTGAAATAGCTTGAGTTTGGTGTCTAAAAAAGATCCCACCAGCACACGCCAAACATTGACTTTGTGGGTGGTGGGAGGGATATCTCCTCAAGAAAGGCAAATGGCGTGACCAGAATAGTGTCAAAAACAAGCCAATGAGCTACATCTGTCGAGCTGGCCATATATTTAAAGGAAAGTCACCAGACATTTCTTATCAAAATAAAGGTTCTTGAAAATGTTTTATTTGCAAACCCAAATTCTCTGGAGTACATCTCTCACAAATTGTTTCTAATATTTTTCACCGCGTTCATTTGGTCTGCACAATGTTGTATGCCAGACATTGATCAATGTTTACCTTGACAGAATATAAAACGTCCCATGTGGCATTTCCCTACATGCCACTTTGTGTCTGTAAATCTCACATGTTTGGCTTGCAAAATGTATGTGCTGACAAACAGATTCATTTGCAAAGTTGTCAAGTTGTAACAACATAATTACTGTGTTTATGGTTTGTAATCTTAAAAACACTTTGGTTGGGGAAATGTGGTATATCTGAGCTAAGCTGATGCACGAGATGGCTGAGAGAAAGTCTTTAATCCATGAAGCAAAAAATATCTCAGTTCTGGAGGTGGTGCAGAGGGGCAGTATATCTGGCTGAATTTAGCCCATGCGGCAAGACGATTCGACCTAAAACAGCAGCATTGCAAACCTCACGTCAACAAGCCAACCATAACAGCAAAACAACAATGTTTTCAAGTACTTCTTGTAGTATTGTTGCCCAAACTAGATTGAAACTAATGTGAAAAAGAGTTTGCAGGACAGCAAAGAATCCTGTACATTTAAGGTAAATTAAGATTTGAAGCCCTGCACGGCATGCACAAGCAGCAATGCACAGCAACAGAGCGTAGCATTTTTGAAGAGAGCTTAGTGATCTCCCGCAACAGCCACCACTAGCAGTAGAGTTAGAGTTACAGTTGTCCAGTTACATGACAGTTTTTTTTTTTAGCAAATGTAGATCGACTTTTAGAAATGGGAGAAAAAAAGAGTATTGTAAACACGCTCTAAAAATGTAGATGTCCTCTGTCAAGAGTGTACTATTACCAAAGCAATGCTCAGGGCATTACATCATCAACCAAATGAATGTACATGTCAATGTACAACTCACTCACTCAGACTTTTTCGTTTTATTATATCAATGTATGTATTTATAGAAAGAGCAGGCAATTGTTATAGACAAGTCAAGTAAAACTATAAAAGTACCTTTGTCCTTTATGACCTGCAATGAATTCCAATATCTCAAAGGAGGTGATAGGGATCTTTATCTGGAAAGTTGTTCGTCATTTGCATAGTTTCACAGCTTTTTTAAGTCACCGGACATGCCCACCTCACTAAAAGTGTCTGATGTTCGTATTTGAATGGAAGTTGCCAGCTCTTATTGAAAATAAATGAGATGAGGTTGCTTTGTAACAGGAAGGCTGGTGGCTTTGGTTCTCTGTGAATGTAATAAAGTGCATGTCATTCTTTTTTTGGCTATACACACTATTTAACACAGTGACAGTGTCATGTAACGTTATAAATGGTGAAACATACTTAAGCTAAAACAGCAATTCAGTGTATGAATTTAGCTAATGAATTCATAGCAGGAGTTTAACATAGAGGTCTAACCAAAATGATTGAGCAACCATGCTGCGTATCCACTGAATGTTTTTTGGGATGGCGTGTAAGATGTTTAAGGGCTGTTCCAGGTCTGAAACAACTTGTTCTAAAAACGGCATTTGTGGCAAGTACCACAGAAAAAACACAAAAGTTTATAAAAACAAAAATATATATAATAGGGTATCAGGAGTATAGCACCTGGATCAACAGAATGCATATAGTCTCTAAATTATAGCCACAAAATGTTATAAACAAAACATAAGTTATAGTCAGTGCTGGAAATGGCTAAAGTCCCTGGGGGGACTCTAGTTGGGGACATTTTTTGTTATATTTTTAAAGCATAGGTGCAGAAACTGCCACCTTATGTATGAAATGTGCATACCATGGATAAATACTGAATTCCTATACATTTCCAGCCCTGGTTATAGTGAGTATTTAACACTGTCATGATGACAAGGCTAGTAAACTTATGTAAAGGATACTGTTAGGAAAACTTTGCACAGGTAACTTCAGTATTACATATGCAGAAATATCCTTATAAAAACTTAACTTTATTGCTCACATACATTAGCACACAGTTTGGTAAAATCCAAATATACTTCCAGTGTAACGGTTTACACTGCAAGTGATTCCCAGCAAACGTTGAAGACGACGTCGCCAGTTTGTCTTAAATTGGTCACCGTGACTTTACTTTGTGACCACGTTCTGAGGACATCTTGCAACGTTCCATTTCTTTGAACGTTTCAGTAACGTCGTAGCCACGTCCTCAAAAACCAACATGAATTAATCCCATGGAGAACGTTGTAGCGACGTTGTTGGTCTTCAGATAACCTGGACACTGGTCATTTTATTAATGAATCTGTGGTCATTCATTATGTTATTATATTATGGAAAATGTATCAGAGAAAAATCTGTTACATTGTCAAGACGAATGCTATAAATCCTTTTTCTGCAGCTAAATAATAAACTAATTTTGAAAAAGGTCATTAAAAATGTCATTTAACTTACTTTGGTATCTAAATATAATATATAGAGAAATAGTTCAGGTGCTCCAACTGCATACAAATCAAATCAACATTCAATCCATCAAAGCCATATGATCTACCTTATGACCCTCTTTACATATATTTCAATCATTTTTTCATGCACGCCTCATTGGAAAATCCCGGCGAGGCATATGTTTGGATGATCCTGCATGCATGCAACAGCAGCATGAAGCTGTTAAACTATAGGCCTGTTTTTACTGCACCCTATGACAGAGGCGATAAATGCGACTTATGTAAACAAAGAAGCCCTTACACTTCTAGCTTTATTATTGCAGTTCATTTAATGTGTCTATATGCAGTTTTACAGTGGGTGTTTTGGAGTCAGTAGCTCCCCTGCGGTGTCATTCAGACCTTATCCCAGGTGAAGCTGTGTGACTAGTGGCACTAAACAGTATGAGTCAGCATTAACGTCCGGAGTTTATGTTAAATGTGATGTGTGAACCACCGCAGGGAAGAGGCTCATATGGAGCTCCTGAGAGAGCTGCTGTAATTAATAAACAATAAGGAGGGGCTTCAGGGCCATTCCCAAAACACCTGTGTGACCTGCCGCTTTGATGTCACCGGGCTAGTGTGCACTACATTGCATAGTGTGTAATTACTATAATGGGTACAGGCCTCCCTGTACAAGCACTGTTTAACTTATTGCCGAAAAATCGTATGTGTTTAATTAATAGACTGTTTATATTGTCTTTTCAGATATAATATAATGTAATAATCTCGCTGCTTGTTGCAGGGATGCCGATCTGTTTCTGCTGGAATCTCGCAGGTTATGGGTGGCAGAAGAAGGCTGGCTGGAGTTTGACATCACAGCAACTAGTAATCTCTGGGTGATGAATCCATTCCATAACCTGGGTCTACAGATCAGCGTACAGACTAGCAGCGGTAATAAAAAAAAGTCATTAATCCATGGCCTAATTTTGTTATCTTTGTCATTTTTGTGCATCTACAAAAGTATACTTTCTTCTTTTTTGTATAGGGTTGCATATCAGTCCCAAAGAAGCAGGGTTAGTAGGTCGTGATGGCGCTCTAGAGAGGCAGCCTTTCATGGTGGCCTTTTTCAAAGTGAGCGAAATCCGTATCCGATCCACCAGATCCACGGGCAAACGCCGCCAACAGAACCGCAACCGCTACAACAGTCCACAGGAGGCGTCGAAGGGAACTGCTCATACAGGTCAGCCTTTGGTATTTCCCAATATGTCAAAAAGCCTCTCCTCTTGTTTTATGAAGAAGGCACAAGTTTAATATACACTTAAGGCAAAAATCAGCCAGCCAGTCACTTTCAATTTTACAAGACAAAGTTGACAAGGGATGCTTCGAATGAGAGTTATTGAGTCCAGATTTTCATGTGCCTGTGAGATCTGTACTTAATAAATCTCTTTGAAAGCATGATTGTAATTTAAAGGTCCAAATTCAGTTCTTAAAACCCAACAGATCTTTACATCTAACTACATTATACACTGTTGCAATGATTTCAATATTGAAGTGATATAATCTGTAGAATTGTTATTAAAAATTCCTAAATGAATCAATATTAAAGTTATATAAAAATTTAGGATTAAACAGACTGAAAAAATATCAGTAATCTGCCCTGAATGTTACATGTTTTATTGGGGTTCATTGTCAAAGACCTTTTTTATGATTAAATGGTAGTTATATGAGGTCTTAATCCAGTTTCTGCTTCTCATTATTGCTCTGTGCTAGTGCCAAAACTCACATAATCTAGAGCAAATTTTTCATGTGAGACCTACAAAAAAATCTATATTTAACAACGCAAGTTTATGAGTTTCACCTGTAGGCACAGGAATCGTAAGGAATTGGGTGTTGTTTCTAATTCCACTTCCACTGAAGGTTTGTTTAGTTGCTCTGAGGAAGCATCATTCTTTAATAAAATGAACAATACTATTTTGGTAACATATTTTAGTAACCAGTCAGTAATTATGCTCAAGAGTATGCATAGCATCTGTATATTTTATTAACAACAGTTTATTGTTTATTCTAGCCAAGTCATGAACCCAATATATAATGTATTCAAAACTCTTTTGTAATGTTGATATACTATTTTAAAAGTAACTTTCATTTGCGAAATGCGAATCAAGCTACACTAACTGTGTTGCAAATATGTTTGCTGTTGCCTTAAGAATTCACAGATTATTTATTTATTTATGAGAAAGAATTCAGTGCACAAGGTTACTGAAATAAACCTGTATCGTTTGTGTGAGTTTGACAGCATGTTTCACTCGTGTGTACGGTAGTGCAGAAACTCACAGCTTCTAAATCTCGCACGCTATGTGTCCTGACTAATGAGTCAAATTTATTCTGAAGGATTGTACTTTATGTAACCCAAAACATCGGTCCTTCTCTCTGGCTCTACTTGGGATGTCTGAAGTGTAAATATTTAGATTTCAAGCAGGAAGTTGTGAGGCCGTTGTGACAGCGGTCCCATCATGGCAGTGCTGAGCACGCATATGGTTTTAATATAAAATCACTCTTATCAAAGCATTCGGTGACAGCCTGCGAGCTCGACATCTCAACACATAATTGAGATATCCAATAATAATTCAATAACCAATAATTACAGTTTTAATAGTTACATTGTAACCGAATATTATTACTAATATTTACATATTTTTTCATTTGTTTTAGGTATCATGAACTTAACAATTTGTTAATTTCTTAATATAGAGTTATTTATAGTAGGTCATTATTGTTTAAAATGTGTAGAAGATAATAAAAAATTGTTAAACATTATTGTTTGTTGTTAGTTTGTGTTATGTAGTGCATTGACTCGTTTACCGTAAAGATTGTTAATAGTCCCAAAACCGAAATTACCAAAACATAACATTTATTTCTTTTGTTTGATTTTGAGCTGACATGTTTAACTGATTTCCTGAAATTCAGCCTTTGAAACGTCTTTCAGTGTGTTTTATTCTGTATGAGTTCTCAGCTCTGGCCAAGCACATAATATCTGAATGGAGGTTCGACTGTGTTGCTTAAACTTCAGCTGTCTGTGAAAAGAAAACAACACATTTAGCACTAATGCACGGCTGGAGGCGTGGGGTAGCTTGCCGGCCTTTGGCCTGAGGGAAGTTAACAAGCGTCTAGCTGAGCTCAGTAAAGTGCCGTCCCAGCGTTAGACCTGTCATTACCACAGAGCTGTTATTAGCTGCTGGCCTCCACCAACGTAACAGTATCGCTTAAAGAATTATAATAACACGGCACTGTCCAGCTGCGGTTCTTCTTCTCCCCCTCCCTCAGACCTCCTTTTGTTTACCATTGGTGTAATTAGACATTGGCAAACTCTGGAGATGGCTCTTTAATAACCACAGTGATGAAAGACAGGAAGAAAGATAAACTTCACATAGATGCAGACGACACTCGCGTTCTCTTTCAAGTCATGCTGGGAGTGGGCTGAGAGAGCTTCTCTGCCTCGGCTCTTTCCAGGATGCCTGTTATTCCGTGCGGAACGTCATGCCCATTACTCCAGCGTGCTGTCACAGTCAGGAATGTCATTGTGTAATTGCTACAGTACAGGCCGAGCTTTGAGAGAGACAACAGAGAGGTTTTATTGTGCTTACCGGAGAATAACAATATTTTTTGTACCAATTCAAAACATTTCTGTTTTGCAGAATGATTTTTGTCTAAATCAGAACACACATTGATACATTCAAAAGTTCTTAAATGTTTTTTATTATTAGATGAGAAGTAAAATTGTTCAATTCTTTATCATTCCCATCATTACATAACACAAGCATGCAGGCAAGCATTCTTATAAAGAAGGCCAGTGAAGGTTCACAGCGGTAAGTGTGTGACATTAAATTTTACAGACAGGAAGAGAAGTGCTTTATGGGCTACCACAAATCTGGCCTTTACACTCAATGAAACTCCACACTAAATATCTGCTTCACTTCTAAAAGAGCCCTCGACTGTAAACACTGCCAGTAAATAATGGAAAAGTTAAAGAAAATCAGGGTGTGAATGCAGTAGTGTGTGCTTGCGTGCGTGCGTATACGTGTGTTAAGATCTATATGCATGTGTGTTGAAAACAAAGACTTTATTTGTCAGCATGGTAAGATAGTGTCTTAGATTTGCTCATTTTAGAACATTGTCATGTATTTATTTTGTAGACACAAAATGTCTTTTTTTTTTCTTTCTTTCTTTTGATTTCAGGCCTGTGCTTATATAGAACATTCTTTCATTCTTTAGCTTCTAAATGTCTCTGTTAGGGGTCTGGGTAGGACAGGTTCACTGCCTTGGATCAGAGAGGACAGAGACCCCTTTGGGGACCAGCAAAAAGGCCATTGTAGAGATCTCAGCAGTCGCTCTTGCTGATGGATTTATCTCTGTAAATATTTACCCAAGTCATGCAGGATGAGTGAGAGAAACACAAGAAGGGCTTATACTTTAAGGGAACAAGACCAGATAGTTTACAGGATATATAGAGGTGCAAAATCTGCAGACATACTGAACACATTTATGTCTTTTAGGGTTTAGTAGACTAAATCTACAGTAGTCTGTGAGATTAAGCTGATCATGTGACTGACACACCTCTCCAAGAAACATGTGGATGCTTATTTGATAACCATTTACCTGCACTGAAATGGGGTTTAAATTATATATGCTTCTAAATTAAGTTCATGTTTAATGATGGTTTGTGGTGTTGAAATGGATAAACCATGCCGACTTGAATTTACTTCAAAGCAGATCATTTAATATACTTACATCATAATTTCATTACAATGAATTATGTATTTCATTAAGGGAGGCCTAAGCTGTCTGTTAAAAGAAAACAAACAACTAGCATGCTGATGGAAAGGCTAATACTATAGACACCGTGCCTCATACATTATACAGTATATCCACCCTAAATTATTCCCCGTCTTGCATGGCACTTACTGTGTGTGTCAGCGAACCCTCTGGATGGCCAAAGTGTGGCTCTTTGGGCGGGAACACAAAACAACAGGAAGTGAACCGCAGCTGGCCTGAACTGATATCATAGTTTGTTCTCTGCTCTCCTACTCAACTGTACTTAGCAGAAATTGCCAGTTAAAAAAAAACTGCATGAGAACACCAGTGGAAAAAATGTGTCAGAGTTTGACTTTAGATCAGGAGTCAGAGCCAGAGATGACCGTCTCTTTTACAAAAAACTAAACCTACCTCATGCTGACATGCAACTAGGACACAGGTTTGATGCAGTGAAGACAGTAAAAAAAAATGTCACTGGCAGTAATTGATTTTTGGATTTTATATTTATTTGCGTTGAGTTAAGTTACTTGAAACGTCTTACTAGCCAAAATGGATTTCAGGCTAAAGAGCTTTAAACCGGTATAAATGAGTGCAATAAACACCATGCACTATGAGAAACAGTAGACAAGGTAGACAAGGAGAGTCAATAGTTAGCAAACCAGTTTTACATTTAAACAGTTATTTTTTGGTGACATTATATACATTAAATAAAATTGCAATTCATGTTTGTGTTTCTTTTTTTTATTTATTGGCACATAGCATATGTTAACGTCTTTTTATGTCTGTCTTCTCTCTCAATGTCAGATTATAACAGCAGTGATCAGAAGTCTGCCTGCAGAAAACATGAACTATACGTCAGCTTCAGAGAACTGGGCTGGCAGGTAAAGATAAACTTCCATAAAATAACTCATCCATAGATAATGCTATACAAAACAACCAATATATGATTGTGAATGTGCAGTGAGTATATTTGAAGATTTACTTAATGATTGTGGTCTCTTTTATGCATTTTCTCAGGACTGGATTATTGCTCCTGAAGGCTACGCAGCAAACTACTGTGATGGAGAATGCTCTTTTCCCCTAAACGCCCATATGAATGCTACCAATCATGCTATAGTACAGACACTGGTGAGTCACATTAGAAATTTAAACACCGATCTTAAGAGAGCAATTCTTTTTTTCTTGATTAACATTAACTATTTAATGAACATTTTGACTTTTATTGAATTGAATTTAAATTCTCATTTTCTACTGTAGTGCTTTTCAAAATACATATAGTTTCAAAGCCACCTATAGAAAGTTTCTACTTTTCAAAGCCAGAATAGTAGCAAACGAAGCAATGATCACATTTGATCACAATGAGGAAAATAAATGGAAAATGTTGCAGTTTTGTGAATCATATAATTGTTTTAGATAAGCAATAAGTCACACAGTACAGTGATTTAACCATGTTGTGACTAATAACACCCTCTAGCCTGAATAAAAGCACTGTAATGCACAGTCTCTTTCGTTATTATTCGATTTTCTCATTTCACTCGCTTCACTTTGCAGGTGCACCTGATGAATCCGGAGAATGTCCCGAAGCCGTGCTGCGCTCCCAAAAAACTACACGCAATCTCTGTGCTCTACTATGACGACAACTCCAATGTCATTCTGAAAAAATACAAGAACATGGTGGTGCGTACATGCGGCTGTCACTGACACAGGAGTCGTGAACTCTCCTGCTCAATTGCTGTACCCCTGAGACTGGCCCTGCATCTAATATGTCTACTTCCTTACTATCTCTACTAACAAAAATCAGTATGCAAAATGAGGAGTACTATATCTCCCAATCTTTAGCGTTCAGAAAACAGTGAGAAAAATCAAAGATGGTTTTTAAGTATGCATTGGATGGACACTTTTCTAACCCACGAGGCCACTGCAGCCGAGGAGTCACCAAAGTTAAAAATAAAAAAGTGCAGTATGTCAGGAAAGTATGCATACTGCACCCTGGCATACTATACAGAACATACAGACTCAGCGGCAGACTTCATCTAAAGCAGTATGTACTGTCACAGGGAAAAAGGAACTTAAATATATACTTATGAGAAAAGAAACGTATGATTGAGAGAAAGAACTGGTATGAAGGATCACGTGCGGATCAAACAAATGTGCTGCTTCTCCCTTTTTGTTTTCACACATATGGCCAGTTGACACATGAACACACTATAGACTGCCAAACAGATATACAACTGAGTCTATGAACAGAAAATCAACCTGATGCCTTCTAAAACCCTAAAAAGTGTACACTATAACTGTAGTCTGCATTTAATATTGCATTTTACTAACCAAATCACATTGTAACACCTGAAACAGCCAAATGGATGCCCAGAAATCTTTTTTCCTGTTTTGTGGATTTCCACTGATCCCTAAACTCACTTGAACTTACAGGACTATATTTTGGGTTTCAACAAAATGAAATTATTTTAAGTTTTCCAATATTTGCTCTACATTACCTGTGGTTTACGACGGTGAGTCAGAATGAGTGGTCGTACACTTCAACGCAACCCGAAGAATGAAAGCATTATGCTGCCGCTCTGAGGATGGAACTGTTTTATGATGCTGTCCGACACCACAGATCTATAATTTCCCTGCAGCACACCTGCACCTCACATGACTTACAGGACAAATGGGATCAACGGAAAGTCAAATGTTTTTTTTAGCGACAAAACTGTATTCTGCACCAGCAAAGCAGCCTCGTACAGGCCTATATTTATTGTTTGTGACTGTCAAACTTTTACTATGCAGCTGTAAATTTGTCTTTTATTCCTTGTGAGGATTTTAAAAGGTACAAAGTTCTTTCTAAATGAGCTCTAGATGTGTATTTTAATTGTAGAAGATATATTTTGTACTGTTTTGTAGTCAGCATCATATATGGTTGGGAAACAGAAACCAGTTCTTAACAAAAAGGAAAACAGAAAGAGAACGGTTATGCCATTTCGTTGTATGGTTCTGTGTGTATTCTTTTACCAAATTAAATTGGAACACTGTATTATATCAACAGAAGTGCTTTGTCATGATGAGCAGTTTGTATATTTCTTTTCTATTGGCTGTACTTTAGTAACTTTCTACTAAAATTAATCAAAATCTGAATGAAACCGAGATTCTGGTTACAATGCAAAATACCATAATTGATGGATAGGCCAATGAAGAGAATTAGGATTCGCAAAAATAACAAACTGGTTGAAGTCCCAACTATTTCTACCCTTATTCTTAATGTTATTACATACCTCTGGTAAACTGCTGTGTACATGTCTCTATCATGTTAAGACATCTGTATGTAAATACTTGTACATTTTACAGCTTATTTATTGTATCTTCTCTATATACCAGAAGAGTAATGAAAACAAAACTAAACTGCTATTTTTGAAAAAAGTCATTTTTATTCAATCTGTTACAATGTGCCTTTTTTGTACAAAACCCCCCGGCAATGTGTGTGCCCCTCTTCATACAGGACAAAAATAATTTCTCACGGATTTCTCACTGAGGTCTCCTTTGACCATGTGCCTCCCATAAAGATTTCACTGAATATAAGTGGTTCCACTGCTTGCTTCGCTTACCCTTCTCTTTAAGATCCAGTAAAAGAAAAATAAACATCTCGGCGTTGGGAACAATGGAAAAACACAAATAAGATTTGTTGAAATCAATGAAACCACTCGAGGTCATCCGTGCACATACACAAGAACAGTATTCCTAAAGCAGTGTTAACCAGAATATCACCAGTACAAAAATGTAGTGTTTTAATCAGTACAGAAGTATTATTAAAATGTCATTGACTGCATATGAAAGCAGTCAACACTGCATTAGTGAGACGAAGAAACGCAAACCTAAAAAGGCAAATCTAATCAACAAGATGGCAAAACATTTGCATTATACATTTTCCTAAAAGACAGATTTCACCGTACCGTAACCGGTTTTCTCTTTTCTCAACAGTAACTATGACATTCTGCTAGGGAATGAAATAAAAGCAAATGGATTATATAATAACAATATTGGGGATATGTTTGAAGCACTACGTTTACCCCATTCGTATACCTTTAAAAGCACTGAGGAGTTTTCAAGTAAGAATAAATCAAATAAAAGGGAAGCAACGGCATTCATGCTCTGGAAAAAACAGCCCAAAGTGGTTTGCCAGTCTTTTAGGTGGCCACCAAGCTGGTTATGTTGGCTTGGTTTGAAGGTTTAAGAGGATTCCGGGCACTTGTCAGTTGGTTAAGCTGAAAGACTAGCTGGCCAACCACATAAACACTACATCATGAGACCAGCAAAACCAGATAAGACCAACAAATCACCTTTAACATGAGGAAAAAATCTAAATCAAAGTGCTATCTGTAAGATATGTAACGCCTCTCTTTGCATTGTACATTGTGTCCCTGAGGTCTTATTTCCTTGATATTAAAAATAAAACCTGAATGTCCTTATATAACTGAAATTTACAAAAAAAGTATGGATCTTTCATTTGATAGTCGAGGGGAGAAAGGACAAAACTATCAGCAGCGTGGTTGTCAAATCACTAATAATCATTTTAAAGTCTGGTCCATTAACAAAACAAAATTAAGAATGTTCACATTTCCTTAGGCAATAAACAGAAGAGAATGTCCTCCCTTTAGAAACGAGACACAGTTGAAGAAAAGCAGTACATTTAACAGTAGGTTTGACTTGTACTGAAGATGAAGATTGAAATGAAGAATGAGTGCAGAGTTAGAGCTCATCTCTGGCCTGCTTCATGACAAAACTGTGCAGGCTCTCTAAATCCCGCCCACCATTATGCTCCTCCCCCTGCTGGCCTGCCCGGAACATCAGGAGAGTCGGATATCCACGCACCTACAGAGATCAATAAAAAAATGTTACAGTATGTGAAATGATAAAACAGACAGAGCAAAACGCAGGATCTAAACCACTGTGTAGAGAATTTTGAGGCCAATTTCAGTTTGAATAAGCAGGAATAATGTTGTGGTTTAGTATTGCTCATTAGTTTTACAAATGGTTACTTATAAAAGTTCCACTTCAGTTGCTGTCAGTGTAGTAAACAGCAAGTTAGCTCACAGACAGATTGACAGTGTGACTCACAGAGAATCTGTTGCACAGCGTTCTCTCTACAGTGCAGTCCACTTTAGCAACCTTCACATCAGTCAGACCAGGAAACTCTTTCTTCGACAGATCCTCCCAGGTAGGGGCCAGATTCTTACAGTGACCGCACCTTAAAAACACGACATACATTGCATGACTTACTGACCGACAGAGGAAGAGTTTAGCAAATCAGACATTAAGGAAGTGCTCAAGATGATCAGATTAAGCAGCGTGCCAAGAGTGCGGATATTCAGTATAAAAGCGCACAGCTTTCATTTTGTTTGACAGTTAAAAAATAAAAACTAGTTGTCCATATTGTGTCTGTTACTACTTTCCCATTATACTAATAAAGTGAAAATCATAGTTTGCTGGTCATAAAACCAGTCTACAGGCACAATGTTTAAGGAATTAAAATCACTGCATTATCATTATCTTCTAAATCTAAATCAGCAACATTACAGATGTATCAAAACTATATGCCAGTGGAACTGTATGAACACTTACCATGGGGCATAAAACTTGATGAAGGTAAGACCTTTGGCAACAATCTCATCAAAGTTGCTTTCCGTCAGAATCACAACATTGGACTAAAAGAAAAAAACATGACAAACATTAATTTAGTACCAGTACACGTTTAGCACTAGTGTGCTGCTGTGTTTCATGTTAAGCACAGTTAATGAGTTGATTGTATAGCACAGTGTTATAAAGCAGGTATAATCCCATGGGACCCCCCACCCTACAGGTGCTAAACATTAAATACATCTCACTTGCTTTAGATTAATTAATTAGAACGCCAATTCTAAAAATTATTTAAAAGCAAGGTCATCTCTCTTAATGTTGTGAAGGCATTCAGCAATTAGCCTGCTTTCCTATCTTTTCCATTTATAATTAACTGTGTTTCCTAAACTCTTACAGGGGTCACATCTCACATGTTTTACTTGAATTTTCTTCCCTGAGGTACACTTAAAATGTTAGTTATGATTTTGTGCCAAAACTCCACAAGGCTGCATAGATTTTACTGCAGTTTATGTAGATGGATCTTTGGCCAATCTGCTGTGTTGGAACAAAGGCCCATTCACACCAACTATAAACATAACTAATAACACAAAGTTTAAAAAAATCTTTCTAAATTTAACAGCAGAGGCTACACCACGACTATAACAATAACTAGACAGAGGATTATATTGTCAGGATCACTTTTAGATTTTTCAATTGATGAATGATTAAACATTGACACAGCCAATCGAACTCCATTCAAATTTAAAGGAATTTCACATTCACAATGTGAAACTGCAGCTTAGAATAAACTTTATTATCTACTAGTGTGGACACTAACACATCATTATCTTTGTAGTTACTGTTCTTAAGTTAGTGCAAACAAGCATCAGATCTGCTGACAGGTAGCCACAGGTTTTGTTTTGGTGTTGTCAGTAAGCTCCAGAAGTCCTTGGATTAATTTTCAGACTGGGAAAGAAGTGTTAGGTTCTGTAAATTACAGTATAGTTAAGTACAATAAACTTGACATTAAGGACAACGAGTCCCCATGATGACCCCTGTAGAGCGAACTTTATTTAAAATGCATGGGCAGCGACTGTAAGAGTATTTAAATTGCTCACCCACCGTTCATAATCAGGAGAAGCAAGTGGTCTGTAGTCAAGGCAAGAGCACACGCATAAGTGTTGGTGTATATTATATGTTTCCGTTTCATGACGCTTAGGAATATCTGCTAGTAGTGAGAATTATTTTGTTTTCTAATTATTTTATTTATAACTACATGGTGCTTTGAAATGTTGTTTACTGCTAGTGGAATTTAGATTACAGGAAAGTTTTTAACCATGGTAGCCACACGAATCTCAAGACTGCCTGGCTGACATCTCTTCATGGATGAAAGACCATCACCTACAACTCAACCTGGCCAAGACTGAGCTTCTAACATTTCCTGCCACTCCATCAGAACAGCACCAGCTTACCATCCAGCTTGGTCCATCAAAGATAACCCCATCAACTTCAGGAATCTTGGGGTAATCATGGATGATCAGTCGACTTTTAAAGATCACGTCACTAAAACAACACGGTCATGCAGGTTTGCATTGTACAACATTAACAGAGCATGCAGCACAGCCTTCATCCAGGCTCTAGTCACTTCTAGACTGGATTACTGTAATGCTCTTCTGGCCGGTCTCCCAGCCTATGCTTTCAAACCTCTGCAAATGATCCAGAATGCAGCTGCACGCCTGGTCTTCCATGAGCCCAAGCGAGTCCATGTCACACCTCTGCTCATCTCTCTGCACTGGCTCCCAGTAGCAGCTTGCATTAAGTTCAAGGCACTGGTGCTTGCTTATAGAACAGCCACTAACACCGGCACCCCACTACCTCAACTCTCTCCTATAGACCTAAATCCCCTCTAGAAGTCTGCGCTCGGTAAACGATCTGCGCCTCGTTGTACCTTCACAGAAAGGCATGAGATCCATCTTAAGGACATTTTCTTTCACCGTTACATGCTGGCGGAATGATCTTTCTGTTTCCATCAGGACAGCTGGATCAATCTCACAATTCAAAAAACAGCTGAAGACCCACCTCTTCTGTGAGCACTTAACAGTCTCTTAATATTAAAAACAATTTTTTACTTCTATTTCTCTTTTACTTTTTAATGTTCTCTGTATACTCGCTTATACTATCTTAACGTTGTATATGAAACTTTGTATTACTGCCACTTCTCATGAATATTGCTTGCTTAGACAAATCGCTTGCTGTTTTCCTAAATTTTAAGTCGCTTTGGATAAAAGCGTCTGCCAAATGAATAAATGCAAATGTAAACTTCTAAGCTGTATATAATAATCCCAACCCTCCAGAATCATTTCATAACAGACAAGCTTTAAAAAACAGAGGAAATCCAATTAACAAAACAAAATAACAGTTCTTTAAGTTCTCGCCCACAAACCTCACGCCAGCCCACCAACCTGTGTGCATATTTGCATCAGCAGGAGGAAATAGCGGCTATGCCCATAATTACAACCTCGGTTAAAAGACGCAAAGGCAAGAGTTTGCTGTCTGCATCCTCAAACACCCACATGCACAAATCCATCAAATTTCTCCAGTGCCAAGCAGAACATTACAAACACAACCTGTAATGTGCAAAAGACACACACACACCTCTTGTTTCTCCGGTTCAGCGCTGGGAGGAATTTCATGAGCGTGCTCCTCTTCTACCGCCGGTTCATCTTTAGATTCCGCAGCTTTGACTTGACTATCCAAAAACTCCTTAAAAGAATCCAGATCACGCTTCCCTCTGTACTGATCTACCTGTAAACAATGTACACAGCTTACTATTACTGTTAAAATTTGTAAGATTTGATCTGTCGAGGATTCACAAAACCACATTTACATTTGACAAAAGACAAGCATTACTCTACAGGGAAACATATTCTTACCTTTTCTCCATCAGTGAAGAACAGAAGTGTGGGGTAACCGCGCACCTGATTATCTGAACACACCTCATAGTGCTGCGTACAATCCACCTTAAGCATTGAACAGAAAGCATTAGTCAACATACAGTGCAACTTTACAAAATAGTATGCATAACTAGATAAACAATTTTCCATTAACTAAAACAAATAAGTAAGTGGCTTCCGGCAGTCTTTGTGTTGCTCTATAATGTTCTCTCACCTTGCTGATTTTGACAGTGTCTGAATGCTCAAAGCTGGTGGCGAGCTGTTCCCATGTAGAAGCCATTGCTTTACAGTGACCGCACCAAGGTGCATAGAACTTCACAAAGTGAGAACCTGCAGAAGACAATGTGTAGAAACTTCAAACATAGCAGGATGACCAATTCACTGAGAACGACGAGAGCAGATTATCACAAACTATGGAGCATGCATTTGGTTGTAAATGCCAGTCATATCCAAGAGAAAATGACCTTCAGAACAGGTGAAAGGTAAAAAACTAAAATATCACTCATTACCACCCTTTATCCTTTAACATGGTGTTGAGCAGCCAAAATGACTCAAACTTAAATACTCAAAATGGCTTAAAAGGATTTACCATCTTTACATATCAGCAATGAAGACAAAATGGACAAAGCAGGACAGTTTGCAAAAACATTACAAATACACTCCTAATCACACATTTATATATGTATGTAAATAATAATTCATAGCTAAAACTACAAGTGGTATCTCAAAAGATGTGATTAAGATATATATCTAAACCAACCACACTTTTGTAACAGCTGTATACATGCAGTAATGGCTGGTACCTTTAGATATGTGCGGTTTGAAGTTTGTGGCTGTGAGTTCATACAGGCCCTGTTTGGGGTCAGGGACTTTGGGGGGCTCAGGTTCACTCTGAGGCTCCTGAAGAGAGGAATAGCAAATACAAATAAGCTTTTTATACAGCTATCATACTAAATTTACACATGTTTACGAAGCAAAAGCAGAATATGACATCTGAAGTCATTATGATCATTTTAATCATACTTCAGGTTCCTCCTGCAGGGTTTGTAGCATCCAGTTCTCCAGGGACTGCAGATCTCTGGGACCCTGATACTTCACAGCCTCCTGCTCAGGTTTAAACAGCTTCAGACTATCTCACACACACACACACACACACACACACGGTGAGAGGCAAAGGACAACTCCACACACCTTTGCAACGTTAAAGTCAGTTAATGAGTCATCAAAACACACTGTGCACCTTTTTTTAACTGAAGCCACATGACTGTCAGATTATGAAACATGCACATAAGGACAATTCTACCACAATTTGTTTTCCTTTTATCTGTAGTGTACCAGTATGAATGTGTTGTTGATGTATAACAGTACAGAGGTTCTTACGTGGGATATCCACGGATCCCGTGCTCACTTGAGCAAAACTTGGTGTCTTTGGTGCAGTCAACTTTCACAACATACACTGGAGGAGATTCCATATTGTTGTATTTATCTGCCAGCTCATTCCACGTCCCCTGAAGTCTCTGACAGTGACCACACCTGCACACAGCAAACACAATAAAACACTTTCATTAAACGGGTAGTTTACCCTTCACATATAAGAACTTTACTACAGAAGCAAGAGATGAAGATTACTGATACCTAAGGAATGTTCACGGAGTTTGTTAAATTCCTCACATCATTAAACACAACAGAACAAGAAATATATTTAGTCATATTTTGGTATCGTTTTTCACAGGTTTTATTGTGGTATACAGTATTATTACTGCACTATGTTGCAGTTAATAGTCAGATATATTCACTGTCTTCAGTAGCACCACATTCATAACTGATGCTATGTAGCTTTTCATTTATTCATTGCATTAAAAAATATATCAGAATGTTAAAAAATATACATTCTTATTGTATGTTTGGTTCACAGCAAGGGTTGTGTTAGAGCGTTCTGAATCTCAACTTATTGATAAAAAAAAGCTACTGTGATTTGAGAGAACTGTGATTACAGTAACATGTCATCAAGAATTATTGACAGTATATTAAATTGTCCACAGTAACAGAATACCGTACAAATCAATTATTATGATTATTCGTATTATTGAATATCTAAATACAATATATAGCATAAAATACAGTGCAACACAACAGAAAAGCCTAGTAAGGACGTTCTGTGTCTGATTTAGGAGCAGTGATGGTATATCATCTTTTGATGAGATGCAACGATGCAATTGACACCTCCAGGATTTTGGCCATTGCATGAAAAAGGCTGATGTAACAAACATACATTTCATGAATGAACTGTAAAATAAATGAACTGTCAAAGTTTGTGAAAATAAAAAAAGGCATATAATGTTTGCCTGTTAAACCTTAATTGATTTGATTTAGGCACTACTTTAATACATGTAGCCTACTTTTCTCTGTAAAAAAATGATCATAACTGTCATCTATTTTAATGTCAACATTTTAAATAAGTCAGAAAGCTACAGATATCTGTATCGTCAATAGTTGCTTTATAAATTCAATAAATTGGTCAAAAACTTATTTTGGTGTATCCCTAGTAGACCACGGTAATCTACTGATGGCCTGACATATTATAAAGCACAAGTGAAGTAAAGTGATTTAACTTATACCATGTAAAAGTGGTTTTAAACAAGTAACGTTACTTCTGTAACTTACTATACATTCAGGAGGAAGTGCAGATTTCATGGCTGTTCATGATCTGCCACGTACACTCACTGAAACTTCACTTGCAGGAACATCAAGTCTATAGCAAAGTTAATCTTTATCATCACTTGATATTAGACGTTGTGTATTCTGCCTTTAGATAAGCATGCATTACGAAGTTTATATGCCGCTTTTTAGAAAACTGAATTTTAACAGTGTGTCGGCATATTAAAGTGCCTCATGGCCTTCTAATGGTCACTTCAAACATCACAGCAACTCGGTTATCACAATGCAGGCCCTATATCATTGATATGCATTTATGAAAATCTTTTATGAATAAGTTTCTTTTACCAGGGCGCGAAGAACATCACAAAGTGTGCAGCTGTGGACACCGCATTATTAAACATCTCCACCGTGTACGTGTGTTTGGCGTGCTCGTCCTCGTCTGTGTCATTTTCACAGCGAATCCCGGTAAATAACAGCGCCAAATAAATAAAACTGATTAAAAGCGGCGTCATATTCACAAGTGAGCAGGCCATGATCCAGCGATTGTGTGAGTAACGCTTTGAGTTTAAATGAGTGTGAGCCGCTAGCTAACAGTGCTGATCGATAAAACATCTGCAACCCCGCTGCGGTGCTGACCCGAGCTGTGACATCACATCGTATGATATGCAGCTCTGTGGACGGCGCAGGCGCACTCTTCAACGCTGTACATCCGGGGCACCGCTGTACGGAGCCCAGTAAGAGCCATGTTAATAAGCGTTAACTTTTATTGTCGACAAAGAATCATTTAAAACAGTAGTTGCAATCTAAATACCTTTTAGAAGTAAAAAAAAAAAAAACTAGGCTACATGCTACATAAGAATCAGAACAATACATTGTTTTAGGACTATAGAGATTAAAACAACTTGTATATTAACAAATGTATAGCTTATAAATGAATAGTAAATAAAATAAATGGTTATATTATAACCGAACACAGGCCGGAAGTTAACTTCGGGCCAGCACGTGCGTCCAATGAAACGTCTAGACTTTTTAAATAGAGATTCGCCAGCTTTCCCAGTTCAGTTAATAATTTTTTTTTACATGTAATGTTTTTAGCTTTTACTTATTAACAGCTTTATTCCTTGGGACTGTAACTTGGTTATTACAGTTATTATTG
Source organism: Oreonectes daqikongensis (assembly GCA_026939265.1). Lineage (NCBI taxonomy): Eukaryota > Metazoa > Chordata > Actinopteri > Cypriniformes > Nemacheilidae > Oreonectes > Oreonectes daqikongensis. The sequence continues at coordinate 50,894 of JAOTQM010000007.1, forward strand.
TCAGTTAGCAGAATTTCAGTTTTATGCCTTGCTCTTAGGCTACTAATTTCATTTTTACTGATACACTGCTTTTGCTGTTGGTTTATACTTACCTCATCTCTATATATGCTTACCAGGTGTTCTAATATATTCATTATCATTGTTGGGCATTATTTACTTTTTTCAGGTTTTGTCCAAATATTAGGCTACTGTACCCAGCAGGCTTAACCATGAGGACCAGTTCTCCTTCAGCATAGTACTGGGTTTGCTGGGTTGGGTCAAATATATTTTTTCCAGGTTAATTTAACCCAGTGGTTGGATTTGTCCTCTTTCTAAGCAAATCATTGGTTGAAAATTAATCCACATTTTTAATAGTGTGCTGACTATTATTTTATCACTTACTAATTTAGATCTTATGGCGGTATTGCAACTTTTGTCTTGTATTTTAAAAATTCTATTCTATTTGAATGTTATGTACAGCAGATGTTGTATAATGAAGTAAACTATGTGAGAATGAAAGTGCTAAAACAGACTAAAAGAATGAAATAAAACCACAAATGTCAGCTGAATTTCTGCAGTCAGTTACTGTAGTCAACATTTTTGCAATGTTGTTAATATTCAGTAATGAGTAGCTATAACTCCTGACAATACATCTGAGACTAAATCAAATGTGCCAAATAGTGTTTATGTAGCAAAATGTGCTTTTTGTGTGATCTACATTCAGTGCTCCACAAAATCATACTGCAGGATATCCTTTAAAACATTTATCAATACTGAGAAAGAGGTCAGTTCCTGATTGTTTCGCTCATGGAGGAATAATATCTAAACTTTCAAAGAAAAACATGGCATATTTTGGTACCTGTACAAAGGAAATGTATGTGCCTTTTTAAGTGTTGGAGGAAGTGACCGTTTGCTAAGAGCGGATGCTGACAAACTGCTATAAAAGCCACCATGGGAAAATCCAGCACAGCGGCTCACGCCAGCCAGTCGTTATGGAAACAATCTCAGACGGGCTTTCATCTGAAATGGACGTCACGCCACTGAGAGGTTGCTATGGCTATTGGTATTGTATTGGAGTTTTATGGGCTCTCTTCCGCTGAGAATGTAATCTCTAGCCAGAATTCTGCAGGAAATCTGCTGGAATTATCAGTTTTCCTCTCCTGTCTGGTATAATGGCTACAGGAATTCTTAAAAGATCAACACCTGTGTCTAGACAACCACACACACACACACGAGAGGGAGTGTTTGATTTGGTAGTCACACTGCATGCTGTTGATTCTTTGATGGTGACTTGCTTGGCAACTGTGCACCAAACTAAAGCGTTGTTACAAACCTCAGTTTGTAGCTGCTTATCTAGACTTTATTGTAAGCATCAGGCACTTTATCGACACAAGGGCTGTTCTCAGAAGTACAGCATACTTATGAATAATACCCTTATTAGATGACTTGTAAGGCAGCACTGCTCATCTCATTCATGGAGAAGACAATTTCAGAATGTTTTAAAACAAACTGTAACAATGGCTTGTGTGGCAAAGGAAAGAAATACTGGATCCTAGTGCCTATGTATAGCAAGTATTCCATATGAATAGGAAGGGTGAGAATTAAGGGCCACAAATCTTTGACTGAAAAGCTTTCCTGTAGCTCAGTGGTTAGAGCATGGTGCTAGCAACGCCAAGGTCATGGGTTTGATCCCAGGGGATTGGCCATGTAAGTTGCTTTGAATAAAAGCATCTGCCAAGTGCATAAATGTAGATATAAAAGACTAACTAGTGTAAAAGAGACCTTCAGCAATAAGCTGTCAGTAGATGTTGCTGGAATTGCAGTACTAATAAAGATTATATCAGGAAAATGATCAAATATTTGTTGTTGTCATTTGTATTCCAAAACAGGTTGAAAAGAAATATTTATTGTGGTACACTCTTATTTAAAGTTTTAAAGATTGGGTAAATCCAGCTCCTGGATGTCTACTGTCCAGCAGAGTTGAGCTCAAACTCTCATCGAGAATAGTATAAATCTGATTTTAAAGGCTCGTGTCGACAGAATGGTGTCTAATGTGAATCTGACACATTGTATTCCACACAGGGGGTCTCTGGCCAGCAAAATGTTATCGCCTAACCAAGTGACTGTTTTCTGATTCATTTGTGAAAGCTGTGAATGTAATCATAAAAACAGATCAGAAATGTTGCGAAGACATGGAAGCAAACCATGACCATCTGCTCTTTTACTGAGGAGTAAGATGGCTGTCCAGTGGAAGGTTTTAGCTCTTTTAAATTTTTGCATTTGGGCAAATTTGCAGAAAATTAGAACTGGAGAAACAGGTCAAAATAACAGATTTCAAATATGGCAAAGAAAACAGGTCATATTTATTTTAGGCAATACAACAGTAATATTTGTACATGTATTTAGGGAAAGTTCCCCAAAAAACTTTTTATGCGATAACCTCGATTTTTCTCATAGTTTTCAGGTGTCTTGTCATTCTGTCAGTGTTTTACATTGCTGTTGGATGACTTTGTCACTTTTGAGATTTGATTTTGTTGAAATTTAATCAGAAATGCCAATTAAATTATCATTTGGAATGATCTCTTCATTTTTGCTGCTGTATATCATGAAAAGATGCAGGAGCAATCCTGTGATGTATAGACAGAGTTGATGAAACTATGGCAAGAATGTAATTCCCCAATGACTGAACAGGAATAATAAAATTATGTAAGGAGCATGTTGAGTCCTCACATTTTTCATATCAATTCAAAGCCATCCATAACCTTTTATTTCAAAGTGTTTGTGGCACATCAGTCTTTAATAATGAAGGCATAATGAAGGGCCTGAAAGGCCAGTGAATATGAAGACCTTGGCTGAACGTAGGAATTTCGTCATAAAACCAGAGGAGAGACAGATGACAATGATGTCTTCATTCAGAAAGGTCATGATGCCTATAGACATTAACTAAGCTGCTGAGGAAACTCTGAGCGCGTCCTTTTAGTTCAGATTCTACATTTTGCAAGACATCTAAGTGAGCCTACATTGCGTCAAGGTTTGTTTTTATTTTCCCTTTGAAAAGAAATTGCAGATGTTGTCACTTACTACGCTCATGGAAAACGACCCTGCCTTGCTGAAGTAAAGTAAGAGTGTGCCAGAAAGAGCAGGCCAAGTCTCCAAACAGATGTATTTTGTTTTTCTTAGGGATGATTTGTTCACTGCTCAGTGTTGATGTCTGTCCAACACTAACCAATCTCCCCGCTCAGGCTACATAACAATAAAATCACAAAGATGCTGTACCGCATGCATGACCGGGTGTGTGTTGTGTTATGAAGGCATGTGCTACTGTGGTGCGTTATTTGTAGACATATTTGTAGTCAACTGTAGTTTCAGAGTTTATGAAGTGTTTGTTCTTGTGCCTTCATTGACCATCAGCCCACATTAATGCATGTGCAGAACGCTTCCTGCCACATGACATGAGGTGATTTTACCATAGCCGTTCGCTTTCAGCTCCCCACAGAAGCCATTAAGTGGCTCTGCAGGCAGAATAATGTGTTTAGGTTGGCCAGGACAGAGTAGCAGGTGCTGAGAATCTTAACCCCAGCCCAGTTCACTCTCTGACATTGATCTGCAAACCAGAGAGGTACAATTCACTTGTGTCAGAGTAACTATAGTCCTACAAAGCACATCATGTCAAAATTAGAAAACAATCTACAAAAAATGAAGAGTAAACCATCAATCTTAAAGCAACGTCTGAGGATTTCGCCTCTCATGCTTAGAGACACATGCTTTTGAAATAAGTATGGCAACAGGAACCTGAACTTTCTGACTGAAAGACCTCAGTGATTCCGAATCGCAAACAACACTTTTAACACCACCACGCTGAGCACTAAGGCCCTGCAACGCTGTGTGCTCAGACTACTGTTGTTTATGGTGCTGGCTCAAAACTACATAAACACATCTAACCAAGCATCAGGTTCAGTGATGAAGCAACTTACGATTAAGAATATAAAGAGACCAATGCAAAGCCAACAACCTGCTCCTCAATGTGTAGAAAACAAATAAGATGGTTGTTGCCTTTATGACAGGACAGAATGTAAACTACACATGTAATGGCAGCATGTCCGCTTCACGTATCTCAATGACGATTCAGGTGAGATTTGTCCTTGAGATACGTGAAGCCGGTGTGGCGCCATTATGCGTATAGTTTTCTCATCTATACATGTTCAAAGTCTAAGAGTTGACTTAGTTTTATGATGGATATTTGCACTTTTTGGAGCTTCAAAAAACTTTGTTTAAAAGAATGTGCAGAGCAGCAGCTGGGCAAAACATACATCTACAAACAGCACAAGGTTTGGTGAACTTGCACCAAATACACTCTTTTTAACTTTTTAAGCACCTTTATTTTTAAAGAACCATCTCTTTTTTTGTACCTTTTTATAATCTGAAGAACCTTTTTTTCACCACAAATGACCTTTTGTAAGACTTCTGAAGGTTCTTCGGACATTAAAGGTACTTTATGGAACAATTTATACCAAAAAAGGTTCTTCTATATGGCATCGCAAAGCACCTTTATTTGTAATGTAATGTAGACAAGCGAAATGATTCTGTTATATGGCACAACATATACAACTGTTCATGCCAGTGTTAGAATGTAAGGAGAACTGAGTCAAGAAACCCTGGCACAAACACAGTGTAAACATTACCTGCTGAAATGAGGAATTCTTCAAGTATTCTGCTGGCTCCTGATCTATAGACATTCCTGAACCCTGAGACCACAGCACTCAAACAATGACAAAGCATTCTCTAGCATCAACTGGCCATTGTTCAGCAGGGTGACTGACTGAGGAAAGAAGTTGTTATTTGCACTCTTATCACTTTTTGACTTGGCAAAGTAAAGGATCATGGGTCCTGTTTTGCTCAGCTAAAATACCCCTTTATACACAAGCAATAGCAACATCCCAAACATAAATGAAATACATTAAGACTAAGTATGCATCAGTGTATACTTTTTGGGTAACCATTTGTGCTATGTTAGTTCTGCGGTCATAGTGTACAGAGAGTAAATAAGATTACTGACAAAAAATGTTGATCAGCATCATTCTTTGTCTAAATGCATATTTGTGTAGACAAAATGGTCTGTAAAGGCGAACATATCACATATGTAAAGTAAACACAAACAGTACATGATGGGGATCTGTGGTGTCAAGGCGCAATGTTATGATGTGTTAAGTATTTCTACTTCATGTGTAAGTATTTCTACTTTATATACTCCTCATAGGAACTGGGACACAGCCATATTCTTAATTCCCTCTGACAGGCCAAGCATCTCCTGCAAGTTCTCTCTTTGACGTGCTCTCAGGGTGAACGTTTGCCACTGCCAAAGAATTCCTTCACTTAAGCACCTGTTTTACTGTGTTCTCCACAAACCCTGTGGTGCAGTAATGCTGAGTTATTAAGTCGGTCGCAGCCCACCTCTCACTGTTGTTTTCATTTGGAGAGGCTCGTAATTGCTATTGCTATAGAGAGACACAATAGAGCGAGAGTACTCAGCAAGCTGAAATACCCCATCATGAACAGCCTCTTAAAATTAATATCCTCTCCACTCTCTAGGGGAACAATAACACTTAAAAAATGCTTTTCTTCTCTTCTCTTTTCAATTTCTTTTTCTCTGTCCTGGTGGCCTTTCTTGCGGACCATGAGTGCACTTTTTAATTTAGTAAGTTGAAAGTTCACACGAGGCCCTGTCAGGTTTTCGGAGACAAATGAACACAGAAGGGATTCAAGGGTGGTGTGGATGTCTGGAGCAGACCTATTTCTCAGTTTCTAGTACTTTGGGGAGAAAATAATGGGGAATAATTAGGATGAGACCCAAACCATAAAAATGATAAGAATTATTTTTGGAGGACACTGTACTTTTCCACAAACAAAAAGTTCCAAAATGTGTAAGGTAAACCATGTTTTGTTGCACACAGCACAAGGCTAATAATATCATGCTTTTATGGGCAGTAAATATCATGCATCAATATTATAATCAGCATGATAATTGTATTATCATGGTTTGCTGATTGACAAGCTCCACAAGAACCTAACCAGCATAACCACCTAAACCAGAATGATACAGTAGCTGTAAATGGATGTCCTGCTGCTTGGATAAATGTCTACCTTCCTGTGATCGGACATTTCCTCAACTGTGTCTCCAGAGTCTTTGCTGGCTGATAAGTCCTCAATACCCTTTCCTACACGATTTATGTTGGCAGGGTGCTTAGCTCCCGAGCGGGATCGCCACGATCCCTGAAAAACAGGAAGGACTATGTGAAACTGATAGAGACTAGACGAAAAACAAGCTCGTGTTCCTCCACGCTGGTGTGGCGGGACATGCTCTGATAAACTCCAGTGGCCACGCTTAAAGTTACTTCAGCTCATCTTCCCGGACAGAGTCTATCTTGAGCGGCTCAGAGAGGAAATGATTGTTTCAAATGCTGCTTCCTGTGCGAGCCACTGAAAAGCAGGGAGGTTTCCTCCGGGATTCAGCGTGCAGAGGCCATAAAGTCCTTTTTCCAAAAAATATTGAAGCAAAATGCTGATGTATGTTGACCCCTGTTGTTCGGCCCACCATTAGGGTTTCTAGCAGCTTTAAGGAGCCATCTGAATAGATAGATGACCTCTAATGCTTCTGTCACGACGGCATGGATGATAAGAGGCACGAATCCACTTGCAGCAAGACAACATTATTAAACAGCAAACATCAATTTAATCCAAGACACAGAGGTCTATAAACACAGTATAATGAGGTTAATGGGCATAATGACTCCAACAATGAATTACGTCCATGATGGGATGACAATACCCTCTGGTGGATCTGCAAGGTAGCGATTGTGACAACTTCTAATAACTCGGTAATAACTTATAATATGCATTAGACAGTCTGTGGGCAGTCCATGTGCGTGCTATCCGATTCTGTGATGTAAAAATAAAAACTGAAGCAGTATTATGCATCAGTAATGCACACACATTTCAACTGCTTTACGGCACACACACACAATAACATCATTTCCAACAGAACTGTTTAAACAGGCTGACAGAAATATTAAATATCATAAAAGGCTCATGGGATTTGTTTGTCGGCTCATTTTTATTTGACCTTTCTAGCATTTTCTGTCTATTTTCTTTTCTCGAGCGGACTTGCAAAAGCAAACAGTCGCAGATGAAAGGTGCCTTGTTGGTGAAGGAGGCGCATGTTTCCGCTGTGTCACTCCTCATTAGCTGCCAGTGACTGACTGGAGTTTGCCGTGGAGGAGACAAGCGACTGGCTCGGATACTTCAAAATATCTGCAGCTGCAAATCTGTCACACTCAAGGCAAGTCAAATAACCATGCACATGCCAATGGAGAAACCTCAAGAATGAGAAATGACAAAACCAACCCAAACATTGACGTACACTAAACACAGTTCAATGACTTTATTAACTCTAAATGCAACAATTAAACTAATACCTTGTAAGCACTATAAGCCCAAAATGGTAGTTGTCATCATGTCAAAACAAATAAAAGTATTTTACTACATTTTTTAAAGAAATTTGAAGTGGTTGTTGGGCATTACAATTTTTATAGTGATAGCCATGACATTGTTATGCAGGATTTTACGGACGATCTTGGCCACCTACAGGTCCAAGAAAAGAGCCTATATGGTCAGTATTCACAAAACACCTTCAGGTTAAAAGCAGCTCCTAACATGCAGAAACTCAAAAATAATGGCAATGTCAGTGCTAATTTTAGGACTTTTTGCGTTTCAGAGCTAAAATCAGCTCCTGTATCTCTAAAAAGTTAGGAGGGGGACTCATGAGGACTCCTAGTCACTAAGCCCAAATCCAACAATCCTGAAAGGACTGTAGTACTAGCAATCTGACAAATGTTAATTTATGGCAATATTTTTATTTCAATATCTTTATTGGATATGAAATCATGATTGCTCAATCTGCAATATTTATATGATTAAATCACTGCCTGTTTCTCAATATGCGTTCTTCAACGATCTTGTGTCCTCGTGTTCTCGCTCTACGTAATTTTTCAAGTCCGATTCCAATAGTCAAGACCGCGTACCGAACCCACTTAAAATCCCAGAAGTCATTGCGCCGCATCCACCCCAGTTCATTCCTCCGAGGTTGCCTCGCAAGACCGGTCTCCACATATTCATTCTTTGCGTTCTTGAAATTGTGAAACAGACACTAACAGAGACCAACCCATATCAGCCAATCACTGTGGGGATAGCTTGCTGACATCATCCATAGAAACAAGGTCAACCACATCCTTTCTTTTATAGCTTAACATTTCTTCCTCCTCCCTGTAGAAAAAGTTGCTTTTTAGCAGCTTTGTGAATAGATTTGTGAATAGGAAGCCTAACTAAAAGCTGCCGTTTCGAAGAACGTTTACTGCACTCTAAAAACAGTTGTGTTAAAAACATATGTTGTGTTCAGTTAAGGACAACACATTTTGTGTTACCTTTCATTTAATTCACATAAAATCAACACAAAATGTGTTAAATAGAATAACACAAACAGTGTGATCAAATGAACATCCTTTTTAAGAGTGTGGTAGGATAAAATGTTTTGTGAATATGGGCCCAGGTCTCTATGGCTTGGGTCCATCTATATATTTTATGTTCTATTATCTATGAGATTTTGTTTTATATTTTATCATCTGGAAATCGAATGTCGGATGAGGTGCGGGTTTAAGCAGGTTCGTTCATGTTCTTGGCACAAACAGGGCATGAGTTTAATACTTTGGGATTATTTGTTTAAAAAAAACATAAACCGTAATAGTGATGCTTGCCTTAGCAAACAGAGTTCAGTTTACAATAGACTTTTTTATTACAATAAACGATTTTTGAGAGTTTGTGGCAGAATTACTGTGACTGGAGTCCTGTTGGATGTCTACCAAATGGTTTTATTGATTCTTGAAAGACTGGAGACTGGAACACATTTTACTTTTAGATCAAAGAGGCTGGAAAAGTCAACACCGTGACCCAGCCAGTACCTCAAACAAGCTAAAACACGTCATGGTTGAATTTACGTCATGTTTATGTAGCCTGGAATATTGTTTTAATCATGTTTGCAAAAATGTCTTGTACAGGTGCTTCCACACCTTGAGGATCAGTAAACAGATGTGCCATACAACATTACAGCATAGACACATATATTACTGCATGTTAAATGCTGACGGTCCAAACGCTCCACCCGTGTAAAAAGCAGTTCTGATTTAATAAATGTGCTGTCTGACCTTTACTATTGTGTGGAAAACACAGGGACAGTCGAGTAGAGGCCAACATTTAAAACGGGTGCACACATGGACCTAAACACAGCACTAAAAATAAAGACGACACTATATTCATAAAGAAATGTAATAAGCCTGTACTTAGTGGTCTTGAATGGTCTGAAAAGGTTATTCAGGATGCACAGGTATCAGCACATATATGAGGCGCTATGGATGATTTTACTAGGCTGAATTAAGTTAAAAGAATACTTTAAAATGAAACCATTTTTATTATGATTATATTTTGAAATGTATTTGTTCCTTGTATTGTAATGATTATTGGGAGCAATTTACAGAAAAAAACGCAGTGAAGGGGCAGATTGTCAGCGAATAACAAAATTTCATTTTTCCTAAACAAGCTATCACATATATTCAGTACACTTGGAATATAGTGCACAGTGGTCACACGGGCCACTTCTGTAAAACTTTAAAGGTTGTTTAGGCCTTACTGCATAAATGTGTTTTAAAAGTTTAAGTTTTAAATAAAAAGAAATGTATATGTATTGCACTGATATGGCAGTAGTATAAACCGATTCTACACATTACAGTCACGCACATGCAAACAAGAGCTTCAGAAGCTGCTGTATTTTGCCAAGTCTTTCTTCATCTCATTGTACTGAGCACTGAGTCTTCCCACAGCTTTAGCGTGCTCCTCATCTACCTCCTCCTTCAGACGAGACTGCTCCTTCAGAAACTTCTCCCAGTCATGCCTCCTCCTCTCCACACACACCTGCAGATGTGGACTCTAAACACACACATACACATCATAAGACAAGAGCTGTTCTTGTGCACATGTTCAGTGTGTTCAGATTTAGACACAATAATTCTGCGCTATGCAAACAATGTTCACTATGTGAGTTTTATCTTTTCTGTATGCATGGAATATCCAGAATTACCTACTGCATCAACACTTTCTCCCGCAAAGCATTACATTTCTAATACAAAGAATATATGATAGAGATATAACATGTTGATTACATTTATCTGACATTTTATCATAAAATTGGGCTAAAATTATAAACTTGGACACCACTCTTTAATTTTCACATGCAATGCAATAAAAGAACTGTTTGACATATCATTTGTTGTTGCAGTTGTGGTCAGGATGCTTCAATTCCATTCTCAAGCTCTCTACTGTATATAAAGATGCAAAGCCACTTTTCACAGATACCTGTTCAGCAGCTAGCTCCCTCTGCTGGATCCTCTGAGTCATATGATTTGCTGCTTCAACTGCAAATCAAACAGTAGACTTTAAATAATTAAATAAGTTTACATGAATAGTACTTTTACACCCTGACAAAGCAGTCTGGCCAGATCTTTTCATTTTTATTATAATGTATGTAAAGCTGCTTTGCAACAATGAAAATTGTGCTATATTCAGTTCAATTCAGTTTGATTTATATTACATAAAACTTAATGGCACTCCTCATAACATGGACTGAAAAATGAAAATACATTCTCACACATACATTTAAGACTAACTTATATAGTTAACTTACTTACGTCGTGTGAGAGCATCACACAGTTTGTTGTGCATACTGTCAGTGCACTGCGGCAGATCATGATCATTAGTGTCTGATATCATCTTATTCAGATTCTCAAGCAGACGGCATTCTCTGAAAGCACGCTTCTCCTGAAAAACAACAAACACTTCTCATGTTATACAAGATAATTCCTTGAAGCATATATACTGAGGACTGGAGAACAGATGACAGCTAGATAAAACATTAATACCTCATACTGCGCTGCATGTACACTTCCATTATAGCATTTTTATTTTTTTTAAAGTGCCCGAATTAAAGCTATAATAAAATAAAAGTATACCTCAAATTCCCTGAGGAAGTATCTGATTTCTCCCTGCAGAACTGGCCTGTGATCAATGAGTCTGGATTGAATATCGCCAACATCTGTGAGACAACAAAAACATTTTTGTCATTTGTCCATAATGATGTCATTTCATCTGACACCGATTCCTCCATGTAACGTTAGGTGCCTCTGAACTTGTAAAATTATCATCCAATTGATTTGACATAGTTTGGAAGCAAAATTAAGTTTATTAATGAGTTTATGAATTCTAGTCAAATAGTACAAACACGCACACAGGTTATGGATTTATATTCAATAAGAAGATATTTAAACAACAAAGTCAGAAATAACTCAATCCTTTATTTTCTTGTATATTTACATGTGAATGATATCTTAAAACATAATAAAGTAAGTTTGAGTCAAAGCTCAACAAACTGCTAACGTCAGTGACAGCTGTGGTGACATGCTGATGTTTGGGCGGACAGGAAGAAATCTAACTCGTATTTGAGACACCGTGAGCAAGCATCTTCTGAATGATTGTGGATGTAAGTTAAAATATATATTTGCCATTATATTGCAAAAATCTTTATAGACTTCAGGAACAGATTAGATGTGGCTTTATTTCTCACCTTTAACTATCTTCTCCATCATGACGAGATGCTGACAACCGAGTTACATGAGGCAAACTAATAAGAATTATTTTAACCAGTTCAACACGTAAACTGTTTCAGTAAACAAACACGCTTCTTTACGCAATAAAACTGCTGTGTTTTTACGTATGGCCTACCTAAAACAAGTCATGTGAAAGCTATAATAACAAGCAAATTCAAAATAAAAGTTTTGACAATATAGTGTCAAAATAAAGGTTTCTTCGTAGCTTTATTGCGGTCGTGGTACACTTCACGGGCAGTTTTGGACATGATAGACTTAAAGTTATACAGTTTTAAAATGTATCTTTTGAGAAAACAAATGTAAACAATGTTTTAATTAAAACGCTCTCTAAACGAAAGAGCATTTAACATAAATTAAAATAAATTATTATTTTATTATCATTGTTAATGCAATAAATTAGTTAGAAATTACTTTTTCATTCTTAGTGGAAAATGCTATAGTATATTTTTGTAAAACGTAGTGGCCTAAATTGTATCAGGCCTAATTGTATAGTAACACTAGGCACTAGATGGAGACAAAGTATTACTTGATCGTTGTGTTTGTTTCTATCGCGTGATTGTTTAATATCACATGATTTCTAGAGTAATCTAGTAAAATTGTGAGCTGAGCCATAGCATTTACAGATAAGAAGTAAAAAAAATAATTTTTTACAAAGTCAGTGGCAGAACATAGCTACGTGAAGGTTTTAATTCATCCAAGTTAAGAGATTATGAAACGCTCATGTGATGAAGCTGGGTTTGAGTAGAAACATTATCAAACATCAATAATGAATATATGCCCATGAACATTACATTATTACAGTCTGACTGATTAACATTGATTAACACTGCTCAATTAGCATAGTAGCAATGACATATGTTCTGTCATTGCTTAAACATTACAAATAATTATTTCAATATATATTGCCTATTGTAGCCTACTAGTGATATAGGCTACAGCACTAGCCAAGCACTTTAGGTCTTTTTCAACAATATAAGCACATTCCCACATGCAATAATTTTTTTAAATATGGCTTTTTTTAAATAGGCTGTATATACAAACATATATTTCAGAACAAACATGTAAACAGAGAGAAAGATGGATTCCTAAAAATATATATTTTCAGTTCAGTATGTGGAGATGTTTACAGGCAGAATTATTATTGCTGTAATGAGAATGTGTACTATATATCAGTATTATTATCTCTAGTGCAGCTAGAAAATCAAGGCACATTACATTGTGTTGAACATAAGTACTAAAAGACCCTTTAGCTGTACTGTATTTTTATTATTATCTTTTGTGTTTTTCAGGCTCAATAAAACAATAAATAAATAGTCAGATATCAATGCTTCAACCTTATTTTTGTATTACAAAATATTAATTTTACTATTTAAAACAACAACAACACACAACATAAATAATAATAAACATTTTGCACATGAAAATCAAGAGACCCTAAAAAAGAAGTTAAGCACATTTTTCATGGAGGTCATTTACCATGTCATCTTGCCTAATTATAATGTTCTCATTAGATATTTTTATAAAGTCTGAGAAAGTCAGAAAGTATCAACCTGATACAACAATTGAGCTATTAAAATGGCCTTAGGGAATTTCAGTTCCCAAATAAAATATGAGGCTTAATTAAATAACAAAGGTTTTACAAGGACAAAGAACAGATACGCTGGAAAAGTTAGAGAAGGATAATTCATTAAGTTTTTAATGAAGTCTTGTGTTTGTTTAACGTTCAATAGAAGGTGCAATTCTGGTCAACTCCTCTAGCATTTAAAATTCACTATTGATTTTTTTCATGAATTTATATAAGATGGATCATTAGTCTGAACTGGAATGTGGTTCTTTCTTTAAAATGTAAAATCGTATTTAAAATTCAGAATTTATCATAAATATTTAACCTTATCATATTTACATTTAGGCATTTAGCAGGCCCTTTAATCCAAAGCAACATGTCATACAAAATAGGTGCTTATACCAAAAGCCAGAACAATACCTGTTGAGAGAGAAAGAGAGTTTGTTTTTTAACAAAAGTATTCAACATTTACCTGTAATAACTGCTATTTGTCTTTTAACTGTAAGAAAGAAAAGAATCTGTTGCTGTAAAACATTCACCTCAAGATAAATCAATACATTTAAGTTAGGGTTAAATCGTGAATATATTAAACATATAAGACTGAATGTTAAATCACAGGTCTCTATGTGCTGCTAACTTGACTTCAGATGAGCTCTTGACTCCTGCAGTGTCTAGTGAACACACACAGTGTTTAGATGTAAGTCTGAAACATGCTTTAAAACACCAAACATACCCACAGGGGCATGCACACGCACACACTTATATGCACACATCTTCCCCTTATTGCCATCTTTGGCCACGGATCTCACATTACCCAATGGGTATCATTATTTTGCGCTGAATGGCTTTCCTTCTCTCTCATTCTCTTGTTTACTCGCTCTATATTCTTTCTCTCGCTCAGGTCTTGATCTCGTGCCGCAGGGACTCGGCAGGCTGATGGTGGCGTGAAACAGGTGGAGGATCTCAATGACCTGCAGCCCTGGTGAGAGTTCTCATCCTGGGGCTGACCAACCTGTCTGACTCTCTTCCTCTGCCTATCTCTTCGTCAGTCATTGGCAACCCTGGGCAAAAGAGCAGGTCACCAACCCTGGTACCGTTTTACCCCCTGAGAGTCCAGAAGAGAGAAAGAGAGAAATGGAGAAGCAGCCCATCACGGCCGGTGTCTGTGCATTCTCTCAGGGCTGAATGGAGTCCACTGGACCCCTCCTGTAGTCTGAGAATCAACATATGCACTTATCATCATGTGCTTTTCTGGAAACCCTAGCAATCCTGTCAGCCCCGTCTGGCGATGCTAAACTGTAAAGCTCTTTGGGTGGAATCATTGTGTCTTTCACGATTAATGTTCACAGCACATTTGAGGGGCAGAGAACATGTATGTGTGTGTGTGGATTTGTCCCTGTCACTTCCCCGGATTTGCGTCGGTGTCCGAGTCAAACTGCCGGCAACAGGCGGAGAGATGCCCAAACCTGTGGAAGCGCGCATCTCGTGCGCAGCGCGCAATCGGCAGTGACATTTCCGCGGTGAAAGTGGGGACATTCTCCGTGTGTGAGCAAAACAAGTCCCCTGGCAGCGACTCCCCCCGCCACCTCTCCCGTCCCTTCCGCAGCCGCGTGTAGGAGTGCTGCGATCTCCTCTGACGCTTGTGGAAGTTTTAGTGGCCCGCGGTTTTCTGCGCGGGATGCCGGGGGTGCCCATGGGTGCCGGCGTTGGAAGCGGTGCCGCGCCGGATTAGGAGCTCGCTGGCTGAGTTTGATGGCAGACCTGGAAAGACAAACCCTTACAGGCACAAACTGCTCAACCACATGATGTCAGGAGGACAAAACAAAATAGCCATGCAGCGGCGGAGCGCGCAGACAGATGACACCCAGCACGAAGCTGCAGCCAAATCTGTAAGCATCCACATTCCAGCTGGCTCGCCCTAGGGTACCTGTCTAACAGAGGAGACTACACAACACCCCGTGAGCTGTCAAATTAACTCACATATCTGGAAAGACTCGAGTGATGTGTCCCCGCATAAGGAAAAGGGATGAATAGAAAAGTGTTTTAATTAATCCTAATTTCTATACTAATTTCTATATTCCTACTACTATTCATCAAATGATGACTGTTAAATGCTGCATACACACGTTCAGCAAACACAAATATTCACACCAGAATGAAGGAAAGCATGCAGTACAAAAAGCCAGAGGTATAGTTAACATTTACCCTCATGCTCTTCAGTCACCTGAGAGAGATGCTCTGCATAGAAAACACATAAAGTTTTCCCTAATTTTACATTTCCTGCCTACATTTATACTTTAAACAAACAGTTGTTTAACAGTAATTAAACATGAAAACAGCAATATGACATAGATGTATAATAATTCTTCTGCCAAGTAAAATAGTTCATCAACAACACACCAACTTGCCAACATTAATAAATGATCAGAAGTTTATGTTTATTGACACGTTTAACAGCTTTATACACAGTTTCCTCTCTGCTCAATACATTTGGCACATTTTTACTCCATGCTCACTGAGGGACCACATATAACTATCCTGGAGCAAAAAAATTAATAAAAAAAGCTCCTACTTGCCTCTCTTCTAGGCAAAATATTAGCAATTCTATATTCTCATATTTTATATTTTATGAGAAATAAATACTTCTAATTTGACTTTAAATGAGATAAAGAAAATCAATTCTGAATTAAAATAGTTTCAGGTTTATATATCCAACATTGCCTTAGATCAAAGTAAATATTTTTATTTTGTGTAAACAATGGGCCTATTATATATTTTATTATTGTACAGCTTATTGTACCTTTTATTATTATAGACCACTCCCAAATAATTTTGAGTTTTCTTGAATGTAGGCCTACTATTTATCTTAAGTAAGTTGTGATCATTTGCGCTTCATGCTGTAAACTAGTGACAACATTTCACCCAAATATTAAATTAAAAAAATATATTTATTTGCATTTATTTGCATAAAATTAAAAGGAAAAACTGGTCAAAACAACAAAAAAGACGCAAAGCTTGCAGATCTTGAATACTGAAACAAGTTCATGTTAAACATGTTTTCTACATGTAGCCTATTTTAGGATCAGTTACATTTTTTCACAACTTTCATGTGTCCTCTTTCACATTACTGTTGGGTGACTTTATATCATTCCTGATTTTTGTTTTGTTGAAATTCAACAGACACTGGACTGGAAGTGATCTCTTTCTTTTCTGTGACTGTATAATAATCAATAGAATATGCTTATCCTGCAGGGGACAGAAGCCGATTCCAGCATCTCGGATAGCAGACAGGATACACCCTAATGGACAAACACATTCACAAATTTAGTTCACCTTATTTGACTGAACAGCCTGGAGACACTTTCTGTGGAAAGTAGTGGCACAAATCTCTTTCTTTTGCGATAGATACCATACACTCAAAAAGGATGCTAATTAAAAACACATTTTGTTATATAACATGTTATGTAAGGGATAATGTACAGTCAGCCGGTTGTTAACGCAGAAATAAGCCCCGACAGTGTGATCAGAACCCGATGGGAAGTGACACGGTTACTTGCCACATGAGAAAAACTGGACATGAAATGTGAATTTGAAATATCTTTTTAGCTAATTTTTACCAAATGCAGACCTTCTGCGACGAAAAGCTGTTTACTTTCGGTTTAAGGTAAGAAACAATGTTCAAATGTCACAAACAGGAAATTTGGTTTAATCGTTTGTAAATATAATGTCATATATGTTATTAAAAGACATATATTTATTTTTTTGTGTAATAGTAAACTATTTCTATCAAAATGATTTGCAGCATTGCCGTGTGTTATTAGTTTTGAGCGGTTGTTATCTGGGAATAACGAACCTGCAAATGTCTCGTCTGTCCAATCAGAATCAAGCAAGAATTTGAACACGTTCCATTTTTATTGATTGTGTGTTAAATAAAAAAAGGGACAACACAAAGTTGAGTAAAACGTAACACAAAATGTGTTGTGCTTAACTAGACCCAGAGATGTGTTCAGTTAAGGACAGATTGTGTTTTTTAGAACAATGGTTCTCAACTCTGGCACGTGAGGTCCATTTTCCTGCCGAGTTTAGCCCAATCTCTGATAAAATACACCTGAACAAGCTAACCAACATCTTCAGGAAGAGGTGCGTTCAACTTATACGGCGCAGCACAAATCTATCGGTGTGTGATCTTAAAGTACAGTGAGAACGATTCAAGACTTTTATATTGCTATTGCTTTAGATATTGCTTTTGAACGGTCTTGCGGTACTTTAATGCGATATGTAATCTGCACGAAGTTGAACGCATCTATTCCTAAAGACTTTGACTAGCTTGTTTAAGTGTGTTTTATCAGAATTCGGGCTAAACTCGACAGGAAAATGGAGTTGACAACCACTGTTTTAGAGTGTAGCTACCATCCCTTCTTTTCATACCTCTCAGATCCAAATCATCTGTTTATTTACAGAGAAACATGCCATGAAATTACATTACAGACAAAACCACATAGTTAAGAGCTGACAAGGTCACATGTGTATGTTTTTGAGATAAAATCCTTCAAGGTCAGTGCAGTGACTGAAACAAATATTGTAAAGACATATATATTATAAAAGAAAATCAATCAATACACAAGTATGTTTGATCTCAAAGGTTTGGGTGTGGATGACAGTGGCCTCACTGTACTGGTGTGTTAGAGAGTTAAAAGACTTAGTGGCATAAAATACTTCTGTAACCTTTTCCACCCCCAGTAAACTCATCACAAACATCTTTGATTTGGGCTCAGTACGGGCCCTCAGGGTGCCACAGTGCTTTCAATTCAAACACTATGGCTCAGGAATGGAGGCGTTCAGGAGTGCAGCCCAATAACAAGTGTGGCGATGATGAAGAGTTAAGGAGAATGATGAGAACAACATGAGATAATGCCCAATCTCCTCCACCAGTGCAATAAAGGCGGCTTTGTCCCGCGTCCTCACGCCCTGCAGTCGGGTGCAAATGTCGATTTCACGGCAGCCTAGAGCGTATGTTTTTTTCAAAGGGCCGAGTATCAGCAGTTTGTCATGTGCGCTTAAATATAGCCTGAAAAACGAAGCAACAAGGAGTCGCTAACAAGCAGATGATGGCTCATCTTACAATATGAATTCCTTGAGGTGAGGGACTGAGGGCTTCAGTGAGATGAAGCAGATTCCTGACAGCCACAGGTTTTTCCTCTTAGTGTGAAGTGCAAAAATCACTTCCTCTACTCAAGCCCACAGCACTTTACACCACTGAAGGCACTGTTGATGTTTCTGAAATCAAACGTGACTAATGTCATAGTGAGCTTCCTAACAAACACTAATAGTTCGCTTTTTACTTTACTTTTAGTAACAGATTTGTGAAAAATGTTTTAAAGAAAAAGAAATGCTGAAAAACTATATTGCTCATTGTTAGTTCATTTTAGCTAATGTATTTACTAATACAACCTTATTTTAAAGTGTTACCTTAATGGTTCAACAACTGACTAAAAACTGAAATAAGTCAATAAAAAGTACATCTTTATTACATTAAATGTTTGTCAGTTTAGTGAGTTATTATGGAGGATCATGTGAATGGGGGTTGGGGGGGGTCAAAGCATGTGTTTGGCTCCTGCATGTATGTTGAGAGTGCATGGATTGCAGTCTTACGCCCGCAGACATGCACACAGCGCAGTGAACAGTGCAGGCTGTGCATCAGGGACACAGTCATGCAGGAGTAAAAGGTACACTTCTGGTTCATAAGCATGTCCTGTCAAGGTTAATCCATTAGAAAAGAGCCATCTGACTGCCAGCCGCTGATGTGCCCAGCTGCTGAAAGCATCAAATACAGAGAGATGATGATGTTCTGGGCAACACAGTTCTGTGCTGTATACTTACATATGACTTGTGTCTCTTTATTACTGTTCTCAAGCCTGAGATGATCAACATTTTACACAAAATGCACTTCAAAGAAAGATTGTTTAACATTAATCACAGAAAGATTTTAAATGAAATCTAATTAATGATGTTATTTATACTGTAGTATACTAATGTTTGTACTGTACTGTAGTTTCTTAGCAATTTTGATATCTGATTTTTGTCATTTGATTAATAATTGATTTCATTTTATACTTTAGTTTTTTTTATTTTCAATTCATTTTGGTGCCTTAACTTATTTTAGTTTTTTGCTTCTATTTTTTGTTTGTTTTAAGTTGATCAAATAATATCTATCCCTTTATTTGATTTGATTTCAAACAACAGAACAACAGTATTTTGCATGTGTGTATAGATTAACATACTGTTTGCTTGTAAGGGCAGTAAAGGACCGTTTTATCAGAATTAATAATATCACCAACTGTTAAGTCTATACTGATCTTGACTGAAGTCAAATCCATGTGATTTAATTTAAAGAAATATGACAGGAATAAATCAAGGCTTTAAACTCTTAATATCTCTCCAGGTTAAAATAAATTAGTCAGGATGAATTAAAACCTGCATTGTAATGAAGTACAAAAATTCACAAGCGGTGTGACAAATATGCAGATGAGAACAGGAGATATGCTAATGAGATGTTATGTGACCATTGGCCATTAGTAGGGTATGACTGAGGGCACTGCACTGCCCGTGACACATGAACTCTGATAAACAACTGCAGGCTGGACTCTAGTCTATCAGTCCTAATGCCTCTAGAGCTCCAAAAAACTATTCTCTTTGTCATGGCATTTCAGTTGGAATTACTTTCAGTATCACTTCTCACAGCACCCCAAGACATCCTTTCAGAAAACATTAAGACAGGAGGTCTTGTTTAAGTTCTCTGGCAAGACCTGTGGGGTAAAGAGAGCAACTGGAGGAGGTGGGCTATATATGAAAGCAGATACCCTCTTGTTTGAGTAATGAGAGTGTAAGGAAAGAGGTACAATTTCAGTTGAACATAAATTGAGCCCTAATATCTGATCATCCAGAGTCTGCTTGTTGAAAACCTTCCAATTCTGTGCTTACGATCGCACCTTTGAATTAAAAAAGTCAACATGTAAGCACTTCTACAAACCCCATAATGGGCACAATTAAAAATAAATCATATTTTTTTAAATGCTGAATCTGTTTTTATTATATAGCTGGTAAATGGTAATGAAAAGTACTGCCTGGTTTTCTTAAGCCAGGACTATGCCTTAATAACTTAAGAGAAAAAAGAAAACATTAATGGTGTGCATCTTGAGACAAAACAATGACACTGATATATCGGAAGATGTGTCATGGTTATTATCAGTTAAGACAGCTCAAACATGTATTTAATCTGGGACTAGCCTTAAGCCTTGTCTGTAAAACCAGGCATTTACGTCCTAAAAAGCAAAGAAACCAGATCCAAAATGACTCAAAGCAATATTGTGCAGATACTAGGTGCCGGTTACAATGACAACTACCAAGCGTCAACATCCTTTGTTACACAAAATAATGGTTTGGTATATAAAATGTGGTTAATACATTTTGAGTCATGATGCGAAGATAATCTGACTACAATTTGATAAAAGCTTTGGAGAAACTTGAAATCGTAATCTGGTTGTACGGAAATTAAGACCAAATTGATCCTGGCTCATTCCAAGATATCATATTTGGTTTCTAAAGCATTCGGTTAGTTTGAACTGTTGGTGGCCTAAAGGCTTTGAGATAGAAACCCCATATTTGGCACAGCAGAAATTGAGACTCTTTCCTACAAATGTGCCAAATTTCACAACTTTTTTACCCTTCGGTTTAAAGGTCTGCCATAGACTCCAACACTGAAGAACAACACTAAAAATACAGTGAATGCTTACACACCCTCTGTGCCTGGCCCCTAAACATCTCTTGACTTCCAGTAGGATGTTTTTTTTTTACCGTCTTTTCCCCAAACCTCTGGTACCCTCAAGCCAAATCCACAACCCCTTAAGTGAGCATCTCAGCACACACATGGTGCACAAGGCCCGCATATTCCTTTCAGGAGTGAGTTTTCTGCAGCTGGGCCAGGGCTCCGTGGAGCAGAGAGTCTATTTCTGGAAAAAGTCTGTCATCCGTGTCCGTGTTAAGGTGCCAAGATGGTGCCTGGGGTCACACACATGTACTTTGGCACCTTGTTTTACAATAGATGCTTTCTGTGATTGATGAAGTGAGCAAGAAGCATCCAGAAAACCATGCGCATCTGCGATCTTTCCGCCGTCTTATTGCAGGGCTTTACTTCCAGGTAAAGGGACGCCTCAAATAAAAAAAAACACTTCAAATAAGACACTGCGCTCTATACTAAGCCATTGCATGGTCATTATGCGTTTGCATTGCTAAGAAAGATTGACAGGCCTTTGATGCTTGTGTTTAGCTCAACCGCACATTCCACAGTAACATGCATAACTGCATGTGTAAAATGTCCTTGCCTTTGAGACATGTTGAGTCACAAAGCCAGTAATGCTTTTGACAATTATACTGCCTCAAATGAAGCGTTTCTCCACTTAAATTTGATTCTCGCAAATGTAAAGCTATGAATTGTGAATAGACGCATTACCACCATGTAACTTTATTCCTTTTTCCTGTTTTGCTTCAGTCATGTAATTGCAGTAGACAATCAGATGCCCGCTTTATGGGCGCATGGTAGAACTGTCATGTCCTGTTGGGTGCAGATAACACGCGAGCTGTCACAACCGCTTACTCTGCGTTAACGCGCCTCACGCAATGCGGATAGTTTCGTTGAATCAATCATGGTCTTGTGTTTTCGAAAGCAACATTGCCTGGCATGCAGTTCTTTATCTTGTTAACAAGACATAATGAACAGTTGGTGAAAACTTCAGGCACTGTGTGGGACGCGATGTAAACAAAACGTGAGCGTGGCCTTGCAAAGTCCCAGTGTATCTGTCTGTCACGGCTGTACGGCAGTGAAGTAAAAACCTGATGTATGGTACTTTATTCGAGAACTCTTAAACTTTACTGTCCTCCTGTTGTGATACCTACAGTAAAGTTTCTTCACTGAAAAGAAAGGCAAAACCGAAGTGTCACGGTCCAGGCGCTGGTGTGCCTGGGGTTGTCACTCTTCGCACTCTCAAAGTCCCCGCAGTCTTTTGGAAAAGCAATAGGTGGTTCGTTGTCTATAAACCTTGTGGAAAGTATGCGAGACAGACCCCCTATTGAACTTTGACTTAAAAAATGTAGGAAAGAAAAATAAGATATAAAACTCAAGCGTCAAGTGAAGACTGCCTCAATCTTTGCAAACAAGGCAAAAACTAATTGGGATGTGCTAAAAACTCCAGCTTTGGATTTTTAGGATTATTCATGAGTTTAAACGTCAAAAACTGCAGTGACCCCAAGACACCTGAACTACAACGTGGCTAACTTCAGTTGAAGTCTCTTCAAGACGCTTCATTCAGGAACCTTTCGGTTTGGTCACCTTTTGTAGATGAGGCAATACATTTCATGTTGATGAGGGAAGCTTCTTTTAGATTAGTCAGCCAATTAAATCTGGAGACAGAAATAAACATGCAGACAGAGACTTCACTGTGGATCTCTCCATTATCTGGTCACAAGGCCCGTTCTGATGACTGTGAGATATGTGTCGCTTCTTCAGCCTGCACTTCCACAAACACACATTGCTTTGTTCCTCTATGGACCCACTGAATGTCAGATGGAAATTCTTTGAATTCTACAAAAAAGGATGTGTCATAGATCAAGAGAAATCTAAACCAGCCAGTTTTTTTTTATTGGCACAGGACAACATAGTGTTGACATTAATAAACACAAACCTGAGAACAGTAGACAAAAAAAAGGCTTACAGAATAGAAAGTATAATAAAATAAACCAACAGATGTTCCGTCAGCATATGCAGGGCAGAAAATAAATAAATGATTATTCATTAGACAAGGATTTTACACTGTAAAATCTACAGACAACCAATGCTGGGTACTATTTTCTCAGGAATGAGTCTCCCTTACTTGAAAAGCATCAACTCTTTTTAATATGCTCTTATGTCCTAAAAAAAATCAAATTCAAGCAAAAATCTTCCATAAAACGGCTTGCTATCTGGATCTGTGTGGATGAAGCAGTTGTACGCAATATAGGTAAAACAGGTTATTTGCAACAAGAAACAGTGTAAGCAAGTACAGATCAGAATGAAATGAAGAGCACATGAATATGCTCAGAGCACAAACATGACATTCACTCAAACCCCAGACTAATGCCCACACACCAACATTGAAACTGTTCACAAAGAAACTGATGAACAACACAATGAGATATTATTTCAGTTTTTCTTAAATACCATAACTGCCTTAAATAATTTCATAACATTTTTGTTTGTCATTATTAGAGTTGAGCGCTTTCCAAAGATCACTCTTACCTTGAGCTTGTGAAGTCTTGGTACCCTGATACACAACATTTGAATAAATCCTGAACAAAGAAACTATGTTCGCAACAGATTCAATTATAAAACATCACAAAACAAAAAAGACCAGCTCTGCTTTACTTGTCCTGAAGATTTGGGTTAATGTCAGACCTGATGTAGTGCCCATGGTCTGTTTTATGTGTCAACTGAGGATAAAGTTATCAAGGTGTTTAGTGGTGACCACTTGGGTAAACTCTGTTCCTCAGAACCACCACAGGAGGCAGATGGTGCCGTACGCCCGGGTAATGCTGGATATGATCAAACCATCTGGTGACGTTCAGATAACGCTCTTTCTCCTGTATAGTCAATTCAACCTGAGAAAGAAAACAAAAATGAGATGATGAAGAGACAATCTATTAGAATAACACTACAAAGACATTCAATTTACCACCTGAAAAAGACACATTACCTTGAATGAACTAACGCTTTATTGCTCAACAATCACAATGAACCTAATTTCCATTAAGAAGTTTCTATTCTGTCACAGAAAGTGAAGAACACTCTACTTGATTTTAAATAAATATAAAATCATGTAACTAATTGATTGTTTGTAAAAGTTACATGAATAGTTAAAACATGATCACTTGTGAGCTGGCTTGATTTCTTTATAATATTAAATACACTTTTATTGTATATGGAAAGTTCAATTTCTGTTTTGGGAGTACTGTCGCAGAACTATTAAGAAACAAACAAAGCATGGAAACACAGCATGCATCTACCTAGATCATCCAAAATGTGACTGACGCCTGTTTCACACATACTCCATTTGCAGTGCGTATGCTATGCGGTGAATATTTTTTTACGTACTCACTTTAATGGATTAGATCATTCACACAGCATAGGGATGCGGCCCATCGATTGCAGTTGTGCAGGTGTGTTCTATTTTTGATGTATGGCATGTATTGATTTAAAGCGATAGCACACATACCATGCTCAAAATCACACAGATTGAGATAAAAACCGTAATTTCACCATTAATGCATGTGATTAAAGTAAGCCACTATTATCTTCTTACTTATCATCTTATTGCTTTGATTTCGGGATAAAACAAAAAAAGCTAAACACCTAATACGATAAACAATATATCTAAAAGTATATTTTTATGTGAAAGACACTACACAGTTAAAATGCGTGTAGGGGAGGAGCTTCTCTACTAAAAGTGAAACTATGTGACAACTGTTGTACTTCGGCACCGCACGGCAAACGCAGTATATGTGAAAGCACATCTAGCGTGTGTTGCTTTCTCACCGCATATGTACTGCAATACGTACTGTATGCGCACCGCACACGGAGAATGCGTGAAACAGGCGTGAAAAAATACAAAAGCACCTGTAAAGAAATTACTTGAACAGCAGAAATTCTACTGCTACAAAAGTGTCAAATTAAAAGCCAAATGAAAGTTTCCACAGTTTAATGACACCCAAGTGTAGTTTCTTTGGCCATCAGACAAAAAAAACAACATCAAACACACCATCCAAACCTCATGGAGTCGTCTGAAACGGTATTTGTTTGCCAATGACCCTAGGCATAAAAGGCAAAGCAACAATGACTTGCTTTAATAATAACAGTTAATGTTCTAAAGTGGCCATAGTACAGTTTCTAATCGAACTCAGAAATCATGGATGGGCTTGAAAGACACAATCCTGATGCAACCTGACAGAGCCTCAGCAGCTGTGGAATCAGGTATGAGGACAAACACAAAAATTCTTGTTTTGGTTGTAAGACATATTGATCGGTTTGTTCACAAGAATCAATCTTTTTCTAAATCAAACCCTGTGTGGTCTCAATGCTGTAAAACAAAAAAACATCAAAACCTCCACCGGGCAGAGGAAGCACTTTTTATAGACACTATGTCTAACTAACCTTATCCTTTTCAACTAAGTGACACACCAATGCCTTCTAGGCTGTGACAATTCTCCATCAGTCAAACAAGTTAAGGTGTGATTTTAGATTTCCTTTCTCTCTAATACTCATTTCTTCCCCCTCTTCCTCTCAATGGGCTCCTTCAGGCTCCTTAAACTTCCTTGGCTGCTGTCCTGGGAAATGACATCACTTTGCGTCTTATCTTTTCTGCTGTATCAGGTTTATTATGTGCTTGAAGCATCTGACTGTTCTAACTGGAAATCTGTCTCATTTCTTTGGAATGACTGGTTTACTGCTGACGGAAACACTTACAATAATGTGGTAAATCCCATAGTACATCAGAATGTCTGCCAGCGTGAAGACATTCCCAGCTAGGTACACTTTGTCTTCCAGGTACTGGTTAAGTTCCTGAAAAATTATAAAGAGAGAGGAGGTCATCATGAGCCCACTGTGTCATTAAAAACAGAGAAAAATATATGGCAGATTGTCGAATTTGAAATAAAACTGTGAACACACTAAACATGGACATACTTTCACAAAGAGCATAATATACAGTTTAGTAACACAACAAGAGGATGAAAAAGACACATTAATATATGTACATACTGTAGGCATATGACTTTACAACAGTGGTATCACAGCATTACAATATTAGGACTACTATCAGCATCATATACACATCCACAGGCTGCAGTCTCAACACTTGAACACACTGCAGTGTAACACAGATGTGTCTGTAGGCTGTCCATCTCCCGTTCCTCAGCTAACAGAGCGCGAGTTTGATGTGAAACTTTCTTAAGGTCAGATACTACAGCAGGGGTGGTGTGTGTGTGTGTGTGTGCAGGTCTCAGGGGACAGGAGCATCTTCAGCACACTGCACCACGCCGTCTTCAGGGCTAATGGAGGCAGTGAACGGTGTTCAGATGAGCCACTGTTTATTACGCGCCGCGTCCCAATTCACCTACTCAAACCATGCTCTAAAAACATATACCGTTTTTGTTATGGGAAACTTTAGTGTGTAGCAAAACAGCACGTTCTGGAATGTACTTTTCGAATAACTTTTTAGGAAGTATTTTCAGGAGTAAAAGAATTTCTTAATTTAAGAAGAAAAAGCAGTTAAAGCCACAAAACGTAAGATTAATGCATTAAAACAAAACAAAAAACCTAGCACGGTGTTATATATTTTTACCAACATTATTCCAAAACCACCCCAAAATGTTTTAATCCAAAGAAATTTGCAATAATTTACATTTACATTACATTTATGCATTTGGCAGACGCTTTTATCCAAAGCGACTTACATTACATTGTACTATACATTTGTACATTTTTGTATAGTAAGCAAGTGAGGGTTAGGTGTCTTGCTCAAGGGCACCTCAGCCGTTACCCGCCAGACCTGAGAATCGAACCAACAACCTTCTGATCATGAGTCCAACTCTCTAACCTCTCTAAAGAGGTATAATGACCTCTTTAACACATGGCATCATTACCTGTTAATATGTTATGTCTGGTTTATCTTCTTATACTGCTTTTACTACAACAACAGTAAGATTTTGGTGGAGTTGCTTGGAGGCATGTCACAAAAGAAACCTTTTGTTTGGTGATATATTGTCTCAGAAATAATTGCGATAATCAAAAAAATACTGTTATCATTTCAAGAACATTTTATTCCACTGAATAAATAATTGACAATAAATAATAAAGAACACCTATTAAAAAAAACAAAGGCCTTTTAATACTTATATTTAATTACTTATATTTAGACATGAAAATTGGAATGTAATTATTAGTTAATATAAAACATAGTTTCAGTCCTCGATTATGATTGGTTGATTTGTGGTAAAAGCCGCTAATCATACTTTACATCCGTGACACATTTCTGTATTATTGCACCTTTTCATGCTTTTCATGTTTATAAGAGCTAACTGTCTGGATAACCTCTCTCCAAATCCTACTGCAGTTTTTGTTAGTATTGCTCTCTTTTTTTAAATCGACTGTCTCCTTCAGACTCTTCTTTACGATTCGGCTTAGAGTCAAAATGTTTTCCTGTTTCCACTTTATTCATCAGGAAAACACATTACTCCTTGACTAACGTCGTCTTTCCACCTGTTGCTGTCCGCTCTGCGCGTGTATGCATGTGTGTGCAAGTTCCGATTCTGACACACAGAGAGCCATGCATGATCGGCTAGAACGTTAATGCCATTCATTTTAATGTAAAGAAACACATATATAAACACAATGTCAATACATTACTGACTGAGATCATTTTTATATTTCGCTCAATAAGTAGAGTCGCTCTTGCGATATTATCAGATGCTGATCAAGCTGTGAAGCACTGGATGCAGTCACGCACACCCCATGACAACACACCACAGTGTTGGCTTATCTTATAACGTTATAAAACATTCATTAAAATCCTACACACTGTATCTTTAAGAAGATTTTTCTTAAGACGAAATGTTTGAGCTAAAAACACAATTATAACATTATTTAACTGAAATTAAATATAATGCGAAAAAAATTACTTCTTAAAGGAACAATACTTGATTTTTTGTATGATTTATTGAAAGAAATACAATATAACATACAAAACTGTTTCTTCAGAGGTGTATAAAGACCGTACGTAATGAACAGTTATGTTTTTATTACCTTAGAATAACCCCGTTTTATCTACATAGGCGCGGGCCTATATATGTTGCGCGCCCATGTTTGGTTACAGCAGCCCTAAACGGACAAACAGCTCACAGAGCGCATTTAGTAATTCGTAGAGGCAGCTTGCGTCATCACTGAGTTGAGTGATGTCGCCATCTCAGTTTGTAACTTGCTACTGCAGGTGATGTGCGGAGGTGATTTTCTTTACGCGAGTTTCGGTATTGCTCAACTGCATGGATGAGTCTGATGTTTTGAGTCACATGTGGCCTGTGACGGTCAACCGGTGAGAATCTTAACTGTACATCAGTAGCGCATCTATAACGAAAGACGCCAAAAAAGGATTTCCGGAGAAACACGACCTGACAAGAAAATTAAAAACCACTATTACAAGCTGTCTGTGGTGAATCCAGCAAGGGTAATGAAATTGTTTTAAACATTGTTCTTTCATGTAATTGCTTAATAATTGGTTTTAGTTTATTTTTAATTAAAAAAAAACGTATACGGATTGCCACTTTAACCATTAAGATAAAAGAGTTTTCAAAATTTCTCAAATTCCAGGGCATTCTGCCTTATATAGTAAATTCTATTTTTTATCCCTGGATTTTGTCTCGCAGATGACAGCAAGAGACTTGTTTTCCAAAACACCTGTTCAGTATGAGTTTTATCCCAGTCATTGGAGTTTGTGGTTTCAGTCTCACTACAGTAGTGTTTGTTGCTAGAGGCTGTAGTTTCTCTCACTTTAAATGTTGTGATCTTTCAGAGTTGTGTGACACTGTGAGACAGTGGCATGCCCTGGGCAAATCCTCGGCCCTTCATTACTGCTTAAACTGCCACTATTAACCAGCGATCAGCAGCGCTCTGCTCCAGACCCATGAACAGAGAACCCAGCACCACACAGTGACAGCTGCCGCCGAGAGGCTTCGTCCTGCTGAGCATCTGTGTTAACAAGACCGCCTCTCACTGTCCACAGACAGACGCTTTATACCTTTAATCCTTTCTGAGATGATCACAGGACAGCACGTGACTAATGCTACAGTCAACGCTAACAATTAAAGCCCACCCACCAAACTGCAGTAGTATTGGTCAGAAACTCATGTGACTGCAGAGATGTTGGGTCAACTGATTGAAGAGACATTCTCTTCAGACACTCATCAGACTCTATGAGGGGATGTCATCTCAATGAATCACGTTTTGAACATGATTCAGATATTTAGAGACTTTATAAAGGGATTGACATGAATTTATAAAGATGACAAGACAACCCTTCAAGGAAGTTAAAGATAATATTCCAGATAATCAGATTCCATTTTAAAGGAACACTCCACTTTTTTTGGAAATAGGCTCATTATCCAAGAGTTAATAAGTTGAGTTTTACCTTTTTGGAATCTATTCGGCCAATCTCCGGGTCTGGCGATAGCACTTTTAGCATAGCTTAACACAGATCATTGAATCCAATAGACCAGTAGCATCGCGTTCAAAAATGACCAAAGAGTTTCGATATTTTTCCTATTTAAAACTTGACTCTTCTGTAGTTATATCATGTGCTAAGAACGGCGGAATATGAAAAGTTGCGATTTTCTAGGATGATATGATTAGGAACTATACTCCCATTCCGTTGTAATAATCAAGGAAGTTTGCTGCCGTAACATGGCCGCAGCAGGCGCAGTGATATCCTGGTTCAATGATTTAACGACACATTTGGTGTTTTTTTTAAGCCCTCGATGGTTCTTGCCAGATGATGAAATCATTTCAGATAACAATTGAATGAACATAAAAGATCAGAAACAGAATATCATTTTTGTAAAGTGTTTGGTGTTTTTGCATGCGCTTACATTTTAATACATTTATCACAGACTCTTATAGGCAGTCTGAATGCAATCTATTAATGACTATGTTACATTTTGACACAAGGGAACTAGTAAACAGTAAGAGGTCAGTATCACACACACCAGTGACACATAAAACAGGAGCGATATAGCTGATAATTGTTGTACACTCCTACTCATGATGATGTTACCTTCGAGATAACTTTGAGCTCATCTTTAGGACAGTTGTCCACTCGTGTTATTCTGTACTCGAGCCATTGTTGAACCACAGCTCTCTCTTCAGCACCATTTCCCAGCAGCTCTGCTTTCTTCGCCTCATGAACCAGATGTGACGCTATGGTGACCAGACCAACCAATGCTGCTCCACTGTTGTTCTGGAGAACAGGAACCTAAAATTGAAATAAATTGAGCTTTCGGTAGCAACACTAAAGTTGTTAAAATACAACAAATACACATATATAACTTACTTAAATTATTGAAAATAAAACCATATCAGGTTATTCAGTTGTTGTGCCCCTTGAAAGCACTTGGTGAGTTTAACTGCACTTTCAAAAAGATTCATACTCTTTTTGTGTGTTGTACTCTGAAACAGGGGCAGTCGTGGCCCAGTGGTTAGAGAGTTGGACTCATGACCAGAAGGTTGCTGGTTCCATTCTCAGGGCTGGCGGGTAACGGCTGAGGTGCCCTTGAGCAAGACACCTAACCCCCACTTGCTTACTATACAAAATGTACAAATGTATAGTGTAATGTAATGTAAGTCACTTTGGATAAAAGCATCTGCCAAATGTAAACGTACTCTACTTTAATTAAGTCTTTATATTATCATGCTAATTAGGAGTTTGTGACATGTTTGTGTGTTAGTGTTTCCACCTGTCACATTAACACCTCACATCTGCAGTCAGGTCTGAAACCAGACACACATATGAACACGTTTATAGAGATAAAAAAAACTGAGTAACATGCTAAATCTCGCAAACACACCCATAACTGACGATTCAGTCTTTCATTCATACTGATTCAGACAAATGCTAATACACGACACATATAACCGCACACAAACACATCTGCATAACGCATTTCTCGTCAATTACACAAATACGACACTGAGCGCTTTATATTTGTACTCATTCACCTTCCTCTCTCCCCGTGTGCTGTATTTATTAGGCTTCTTTAATCCTAAACATTTCTCCAGCGAGCTCAGCTCCCGTAACGCCATCTTGGTCACACCGGAAACCAGCCTCTTACTGAGAGCGATTGCTGACTGGTGGAGATCCTCTAATCCCGCCCCCACTCATGTCATGCTGGACAGATCAGACCATGTGCTCGTTCACGTGTGTTATTTATGTGCCAGCATGTGAAGCCTTTAACCATTTGCTAAATAATAATAATTGCACGGTTAAACCTTTTCTTTAGTTTATTGCATGCATTCATTCATTTATTTGATATAGTTTATGATATTTTAGGTTTAAGGGACTTGATATGTGTTGCAGGTAGGCTACTCTGTGGAATGTTGTCTTGCAAAAGAGTTGTTATTAAATATCAGCTGTAACTGTGTAGTATTAGTAAAAACACTATTAATCTTTATTTTCAGATAAAAAACAAATATTATTGCAAAAGACTAAAGCAGCTAAATATATTTTTTAATTAAGCTATTGTTTAGAATCACTCTTAATTTACAGTAGCAATGTTTTGTTAATACTTGTATGCAAAACAGCTTGCCCTCTGAAGTATTAGATTATTAAGATTATTTTGTATGCAATATACGATAGTTGAGTTTGGATATAATGTGTCAATATATCAACATTCATATTGACCCATGCTAATTATTTTTTATGTCTTAAAACATTTTTGTAAAATAAATATTTTATCATTAGAACAACCTTTATTTGGCTTAACTTAAATGCAACAAAATTACACGACCCATTCAACAAATTATTTATTTAATAACATTAATAGGCCTATACAATAAGATTCAACAAGTTAAATTATTATACAATAAAATATTAATATAGATTCATATAAATAAATACAAATACAGTATATGTTGTTATATTATTAGCCACTATAGCCAGACCAATCAACAAACACAGCCCGGAAGTTAACTTCGGGCCAGGCGTGTGCGTCCAATTAAACCGTCTATACACACTGCTCCATACACTGTCAATTCCATCAACACAACTTAAATTGAATTACCTTCAACCACTTTCACATAGACACATAGAATTTGAACCTCCATTTTCTTCAGCAGTAAATCATTTAAAAATGCGTTTTATGTTTCTTTTACCGCACAGTAATATGACCTTAGTATTCATTTGTGTTATTAAATTAGATTGTAAAATGTATGTATATTTGTTTCTCACGTTTTTTTAGATTCAATGAGGAAACAATTAACTAACTATTCTTCGGTAGGCCTAATTCTAATAGACCACATGCAGTGTTTGAATTTGCAAACAAGCAGACTTGATGAAGACATTATTGACTGCATCTTTGTTCATTTATTGCTGAAGTCACAATGAGGATTTGTAACTTGTTTGGAATCGTCCTGAAACAAGAGCCATCATAAAGATCAAAGAGATTCGAAACTTCACAGGAATATCCCACCACACAGAATCCACACTCATCTTTACATCCTGCATGGATGTATTATATAAACAATGTTCCCATGTTTGTTTGCATGCAATCATAAGTATCTCCTCTGCCTGTGATCTTGCCATCGGTCAGCACAGACACAACTGTACAGCAGATGAAAGCGCTACAGTGCAGTTTATTGTAGCATATATGTATTTACTCATTGTTTTTCATCTTAATCCTGGAAATTTAAATCAAAATGACAGCAAGGGTTTAGAGTTTCCCGAGTCCCGAAGCAAGTTTCCCTCTGCTTCGCTTGGCTGTCTGTTTCCCAGCATCCTCCTGCTCGTCCTTCACGCGGCGTGTCGGTTTGGATTTACACAATCACTGCATGACTCCCTCATAATGAAATGTCAGCTATCAATCAAACCGGCCTTATTAACTCTATAAGGTCCAGGTGTGGGTGACATCATGGAAAGCGACTTTGGCTTTGGAAGTGTTGCGTGCCTCTCATGCACCCATCAGTCAAATCACTATCCGTCACTGATGCAGAGACATCTTGGCCAAGACGTCTTGTTTTCTTTGAGAAGGGCAGACAGTGAGAAAGCTCGCATTTCTGTGAGAGTGCGGCCGATGTCAACCTCCTTTAAAACAATGCGAAATAATTATGTCCCAACCCACAAATTCTAAACAGGAACACAAAGCACTTCTGTGATGTTGTGTCTCGTTTCAGGAAGATCCGCAGTCATTTTCTTCTTTCAAATCCCAATCACGCCAAGCCCTAAATTGCAGAGATTATAAACTCCACACGCACCGGATGCATTTCTAACATATCCTTACATATGCTACTCATTTGTTCTTTTATTTGAAACGACACAATTACATCCGGGTTTGAAGGCATACAAGTAAACAAACAAAAAACTAAACTGCTTTTCCAAATAACAGAATGAACACAATGTAGACAAACTCTCAGTAATGATAAATGTTTTTTATCCTGTCCCTCTGCTCTTGTTTGCATGTTGTGGTACGTCAGGCCCACAGTGCTATCACAAATGCAAGCCTGCAGCAACGCAGAACGCCGCTGTAGCGCAATGCCTCGAGCTGCCACATCCAGTATGTATGAGGCGGCACACAGGACACCGATCCCCACTCCCGGGAACCATCCGTAGCCTGTGGGAGTTTTCAGATTGCCGATTGTGATACACAATACGGGGTCGCATTAGTTAGGGATATATTGTGGGGTCAACGTCAGTGCCCTGGGGGGTCCTGCGTGCCCAAATCTCTCTTTCTACGGATCTCTCCTGTTATCCTGATTTGTCTAGTCTAGCCGCGTGTCCCGTGCATAACTGTCTGTACTGCTACCTCTCATAACCTGTAAGTGCAGCAGCTGTATATTTAGACATACAGCGGTATCGGGCACAGTCGGATGGGCAGCGGGCGCAGACGCGCGGCCTGTCAGGAGAGATTGGTGAGATTGTGTCTTGGGATGGGACGGGACGCAGGATGACTGTGTGACAGGATGAAGAAATACAGGCCTGACGCCACAAGAGGCACATATCAGCTGCGGCGACCGCATGCTTGTGATTGCTCCGTATCTCTTTCTGTCTCCAGTTATCTGCAGATTTACACGGCACATCACACAGCATAGCTCGAGAGAGAAGAGGAACTGCATACGAGGCCTATGGCTGTTTTTATGTTGATGAAGAATACTTTGGTTAAGTCTAGACTTGCCGTTTAAATATCAATTCACAACATCTCTGTGATTGTCCATTTTCAAACAAAACTATGAAACAAAGACTTTCTCCTAGTTTCACTTTTCTGACACAATCACCGTAAGTGCCATGTGACTAATCACTTACAAAACACAGAAGTGTTATGTCTTGATGCTGATTGGCTGATGGCACTACGAGCAGCTGCCTGCTGTGGCAGACAGAAAGCAATATAACAGTGCATTTCAGACAACTCAGAACTTGAAATTCTCCCAGCTACTACTAGACATCTGGCTTGTAAAGTTGGCAGATTGATCAACTTCAGCCAGATGCTTTATTGGAAATCATTTTCAAGATGGCAGCACCCAAATTAAACAGAGTAAACTTTTAAAGTTTTAAATCTTTAAGAGCAATGTGTTTCAATTATATACTATGAAAACCGATCTTAAAAAGTAGGCCTATAGTTGTGCATCAATAAATGCATGTTTTCACCAGTTTTGCTTTTTAATGAGCTGCTAGCGATCTGATGAGGCTTGTTATGTTTACACTCAAATTGACTAGAACATTTAAGGTTGGAAGTGAAGAATTTTTTTATTTTTTAACTAATTTTATTTTGCACATGGTGCTTTTCAATGTAGCATTTATAATATGATATATTTCAAGTGAAACAGGATATCTGATGACTACAAAGGAAACAAAGGATTTGAGGAAGTTGAGAAAGTTGAGAAAGAAAGTAGTTTCAAAGTTATTACATTTTGGAAAAAAAGAAAGAGAAAGAAGACAAAACATTTGTATCTGTACATAGCCTACAAATATAATACACAGCAAGACATGCATTAAGAAAGTAAACAGGATTATTGTTGACTTTGAAGTGCAAAGCCACTGTTGAGCAAACATGGAGAACCCTTGGCAAAGATGCACTCGGGCATCAAATACACGCATGTGTGATGCAAATAAACCACAAAGAGGGAATAAGATAGCTGGTGACGGGAAGATGCTGCGATTTCTGGCATCTCTTATCGTTTATACTCTTTGTGACACAATATTAACATGTCCACATGACAGAGGGCAGACCCTCGAGATACGGAGAAAGCTAAAAAAAAATTACAGCGCAGTTCCTCTGTTTCACAACACACAGAGCAGCCAAAAGGCCGAGGGTCATGCTAGGGGCGGCTAATCCCAGGCTGCACACCCAGCATCGCTCATTTAATGAGTTTTAATTACAGTGAAATCTGTTTCCTCCAGCAATGAGGGAAAACATCTACAGGGAAGATGTTGATTGTTATATATTCTGAAAAGTCAATTCATCTTTGTTGCCTTTGCCCATTGGACATGCAGGTCGTTTGTAAAGGAGACAAATTCTAGAGGAAGCCATTAGAGTCCTGCTTTCGCATCGCCTGCACGGGTAATTTTCAGCGTGACATATCATAGCGAACTACAAAACACTGACACACATAAGTATATTACCTAACAGAGTTCTTCAGCAGTCATCTTTAGGTGAACTGGTGTGATGTTTCAGAGCTCATCCAGCAGGGAGCACTGTGACTCTTTCAAACCACCTCCATCATTCCCTGCAAAAACTTCTCCGAGAAGCCAAAGACAAGCTGCCATCATGGGTAGACAAAGCAAATGCCTGTAAAATGTAATTTGACCAAAAAGCAAGTTTTAAAGTTTCAAACAAACTAATTTATTGTGTACAATAACATTTTCTATACTAGCGTATAAGCCATGATGCAGCCATTATGTTTGGCAGTGCGATAATTCTAATGTAAATATATGGAAAAATATAACGTAATAAAAACCTCTGCTGAATAACATAATGCTTCCAACATTTTTGGAAGTATATTACACACAGGAACAGAAATCAATAATATATATTTGTTGATAGTGTACAGCACTGTGGTTTAAATTGTTCTTTAAATCTATTAAATATTTTTTTAAGTGTTTGAAAATGGGGAAAGAAATGTAAAAGTTTGAGAATGTGTAATTGAAAATTGGAAATATTAGAGAATTTTAAAATTGTGAATTCGAAAGATACAGCTACAGTGTTCTCACCCCATGACTATTTCCTGTGACTGATATTACCTGATTATAACCATTACCTTGATCATCTTAAACTATATGTAGTTTCTTTGTTACTAAGAGAGAGAGAGAGAGAGAGAGAGAGAGAGAGAGAGAGAGAGAGAGAGAGAGAGAGAGAGAGAGAGAGGTGACAGGTCCACCCTTAGCCCAGTCAGTTGATCTATATGAGCTCAACTTTATTGCCAATTTCTGCTTTGGGACAGCTGAGCCTCTGACCATCATAACAGGCACGTGCGCGCATACACACACAAACATTTGTTTTATACATTGTTGGGACATTCCATAGACATAATGACTTTTATATTGTATGAAAATATATATAAAAAAATTAGATTTTATATTTTTGTATATTTACCCCTAAACAGAACCTCTGCCTTTTTATATTTTCACATAAACATCGTTTTGTTTTTTTCATTTAATAATCAATATTTATTGTAGTAGTGAAAATGGCCCGCTTTCTTCATGCACTATCTGAGAAGCATGACACTTCTCAGTTTGCTTTCCATTTCATGTCATTGATGTCTATGAAACCAACTGAGATATCACTTTAATATATGTTTTATGTAAATGATAATGATAATCCAAGGACAGTTTTAAGGCACAAAAATACTGTAAAGTACAACAACTCAAAACTACACATATATAGGATATAGTAGATATACATACAATAAATGCACAGTTTCCCCTCAGAAATTGATAATAATACAAAACTCTTGTGATGAACAACATTTTATACATGATTCTCAAGTCTGACCACATGTGAGGTAGTCCTCCTTTACATATTCTTCATTTGTTCAGCGTGTAGCATGCTGGGGGGAGTCTCAGTAAGCTAGCAGAAGCGGCACACTCTCGCAGCTTTGACAGCGTTTCCTCGGGCGATTCCAGCACGGCTGGTTTGAGAGACAGAAGCTTCTGTAGTGATGAGCACCATGAAATGGCCCTGTAATGAATAATCACTTTGGTATATGTTTCAGTCAGGCCAAGACGCCATTAGCAGAGTCTGTCTCGCTGGGCGAAATCAATTTCTACACACACACAAAAAACACATGCCCTCGTGTTCTCTGTTTACAACGCTGTCACATCTAAACCGGACGCTTGCCTTGCAAATGCAAAACATTTTGTCTTTTTAGCATTTTGTAGTGATCAAGTTAACAGCTAACAGCACAGACTAATGCAAAGTCAGAGTGATTCAATGCCAGATTAGGATCTGGGTGTTGTATTGGTGTCATTTTGACCAGCTCTCTCTGTAGGTGCACTCCCGACGCCTGTTCCAATAGGCAGGAAACCAGATTTACAGTATGCTGCCTTCTAAGATACCTAAAATGAGCATTTATTATATGCTTTCATAAGAAAACATTACCATTTCATATTGTTATAGAGCAATTTTATATCCCATATTTGTGTAATTTTGAGATTATTTTAGTTTTATGTTCTTTCCTTAGCAAGATGTATAAAACTCAGCATTGTGCACACTGCAAAATATGACTTTCTTACTTAGTATTTTTGTCATGTTGGCACAAAAATATGCCAATGCCAAGAAAAAAAACTTTGTCAAGACAAGACACAAATACTAAATAAGAAAGCCATTTTTTGCAGTGCGCTTCAAGTGTGATTTTCGTGTACTAAAGAGTTCATTGCAGAATGCTGCCTTAGAAGGGAGTAGGCAGCGAGACGGCCCACTAGATTTTAGAAAATGTGCGTGCGTGTGTGTGGTTGTCACCTCCCCTCAGTGTGTATGTCTGTGATGAGGTCTCTCTGTAATTAGACTGATCAGATGTTGCTATCATGACATTTAAAGGCCCCATTCTCTCTGCACTCATGAGAGCTGCTGGCACAACACAAGCTGACAGGCCCAAACCTCACATCAAGCCTGTATATATGGGAATGACAGGCTTTACTGATAGTGTTAGCATTAACCTCTATGGTGCATAAGTAGTATGAAGAAATATTAGCTATTCTGCATACTACAAAACCTTGTGTTAAAAAAATCTGTAAGCTAAGCAGCATCCATTAAAAAAATACTGTGCTTGTCAGGAAGTGAATAGAAGAAAGAAATATTTAAATGTATATTTCTGTCTTGTTAGCATCATTATTATGACTACTCAGACTTTGGTACAGCGCATTCTGGGATTGCCCCTCTGGGAAGGATACGTGCAATGCTGCCTTAAAAATAGTCCAAATGCTGCCTACACTTTTGGAACATCCATCTTGTTGGGTGTGTGCCTATGATGCCTTGAATTGTTTGGTAGGCAGCTCATTAAGCGTTGAAACAGAGATAAGGTCTCTGTGTTTGAATTTGAAGTAAACGTTACTAACGCGTGGTGAGAAATTTTATTAAGGGTTCCGAATGCAAGACTGTGTGTACATGTTTATTGTACAGTATTGCGAGTCTGTACTTGCCCAGACCTCTGGACCCCCGGCAACATCCTCCATCAAACCTCCATCAAATTTGAGACGTTTTCACTCACTCTTCCTCCCTGGCCCATTCTCTCCGCTCCATAACCTATTTATCTCCAGATAACTTTGTCAGATTGTCAACCAAACTCTCCGGTGGGAACTCGGCCCAAAGCCTATTATGAAGGAATAAACTCCGTCCTCACTGGGCACCGACAGGCAATACCTTTCCCCGAGCGTTACTGTGACCATGTTAACAGCGCTCTTGTTACTGTAGCCGTAGCCAGACGGGCCAGTAATCACATTTCCAACAGTAAACGACAGACATATTTCATTGATTACATAAAAGAGTAGAATTGCTTTCCCCGACCAGATGTAAACCTAGTTTAACAAGCCGGTGATTGTGTTGGATGTCTTCGCATGGATTGAGGGATGTCAGTGAGAAATGGAAACATTAAAATGATAGTTCACCCAAAAATGAAAATTCTGTTATCATTTACTCACCAGCATGTTGTTCCAAACCCACATGACTTTCTGTCTTCTGTGGAACACAAAACAATGACTTTTTCAAGAAGATACATACAGCATACACGTGAAGCACACATCAAAATTGTTGGCACAGACAAAAAAGTTGTAAATTTTCCTCTGTCAAAGCTCTACAAAATGCCATTGACTCTTATTTGTCTCATAAACAGATGCAGAATTTGCAGATTTTTCACATTTTCTAGACTGTGTTTGGGGTTAATCTGTGAAGCTTGAGGGATGTGTCTTTGGGAATTCAATGCTACCATATTTGATTTGAGAGCTACTGTACAATGGGGGTAAAGCTTATTGTATCAATGAAAAACAACAAATTTCTCCATGAAGCTATTGTACGGCTTCAGAAGAGACTGTAGAGACCATTTTTCTTTTGAAGTTTGACAAATCCATTTTTCATTAACATGAAAAAAGTATGCTTCAAAAACAAGACAGAAAGTCATCCAGGTTCGCAATGATGCGTATGTGAGTTAACTTTTGTTTTTCTGTGAATTATTCCCATGAAGAAGAGATGCCGTGTGGCTCTCTCTGTGGCCGGCCGCATTAACTCTGGCTTCATGAATAATTAGCGGGTGTTAATGTTGAGTGTTTCCGATTGAGTCAAAGCCGCTTTTGAAGAGCGGTGTGCTGAGGGGCTTATATGGACAGGAGGGAAACTACAGCTTTAATTGATTCAGAATAGAGGAGGAAATATTAGCCCCGTCTGGCCACTTTTTGTTTTATGTTCTGGCCTTGGGAATCGACTGTTGTTCCTCACAGGCAGAACATCTTTGGCCCACATTTATGTCCGTGATAACTGTGTCTGTTTGAAGCGGTTACTTTCGCTGTTTTGCTAAAGTATTTTGCTAAATTCGTCTGCTACCTGAAAGGACAGCCGAAATGATGAGGATGGCGGCCCAGAACCGCGAAGCGATGGAGGGCCACCGTGTTGACTCCGCTGTCTGTAGTGAAACCCCAGTTTAGTGGTGTAATGACCCAGAACTAACGGTGCCCCATTCATTTAGCTCTATCAATGTCAACGTCAAACACACTCATGCAAGATGGCATTGCATCCAGCCCATGTATGTATGTATGCATGTATGTATGTGAGTCATTACCCTCCATTATACCTGAAGCTGACAAAGAAACACATCAGAAGCTATGTAACATTGCTTGTCACTTGCTCATGGAGTTTTTCAGTCTCAACAACTGCATTGTTATTGATGCGCACAATTGTTTATGTTGTTTTTGTGTAAGAACACCAGTTGAAGTATACATGAAGGTGAGTTAACCATCTACTTTTTCTTTTCAAATGCTACCACACTCACTGACTACCACAAACTACCCATAACATAACACACAGCTATAGAATTAGGGCTGAAGGGTATAGAAAGTTCACAGTTGTGTAAAAAATTAGCAAAAGAAAAACTGAGATTCAGAGATGTTCTTCAAAGCCTAGGAGGCATAAAGAACCGTGTGTTTACACAGCAACCATATGCATTTAGGTATCTCCCATCTACTAATTTCCTTTTGGCATTATCCACTTAAAGTACGGAAGCACTCTGATGCGTATCGCATGGACTTCCACTTCCTGGTAAGCGTTGTTCTGACATCACGTTGTAGCCGTCAGTCATAAAGAGAAATAAAAGCTGTTCTCATTTAGATACCTCTACTCATAATGCTCAGGGCAGGACATAAATAATTATAGACTGTAATACTGAATCCATGAGTGACACTAAAATACAGAACATTAATTTTAATGATGTGTAGTTTCATTTTTACAGGACTGGGCAAATGTATCTGGCTGTTTAATATCAATAATTTTACGTTGCGGTCAAAAATATTGCATGCAACTATTTCAGAACAGTTCTGGATGTGTAAATAAAGGATAACCAGTCATTTACCGGAATAACTTTCCTGTGACTTATCACAAATATCATTCACCTTCACAGATACTGAACTGTATACTCACATTTTTTGACAATTGTAATACAAAAGAGACCATACAGTAGGACATAGGGAGGACATACATCACTATTACAATGACTGACATTGAAAAACAGGAAATTTGCACGATATATTAGCAATAGTTTAAGAATTTACAAATGACAGCATAATTTTTTAACCACAATCTGGATTTCTTGATGGCTGTACTTCAGGTTTTAGGATAAAATAAAGAGTAATAATAAGAATAACAATAACAATGTCCACGATAACCGCACAGTACAAATCTGACAGCCCTAGTTCAAATGTAGGATTTCTTAACGTTTTGCAGAAGCGTATTTTGCCTTTGTGTTCGGGTCTGTAGGACCCATTTTCAATGTTATATTCTTTTCGCAACTTCAAATATGAGTTTTTATTCAAGTAGGTTTTTCTAGTGTGAATTAACAGATGAACAGTGATTAAAAAAACAAATATTATCATATATACTTAAAGAAATGCTACAAGAAAATAAATGCTAAAATATATGAAGTGCATAAATAAAGCAAAACTATTATAAGTAACTGACAATGACAGCGTTTAGGTTATAAATATGAAAGACACATTTCATTTCCATGTTAAGGTGTTGGTCTATCAGGATGTCAGGGCTCTAGTGTGCAGTATTGGCTCGGTTAGTCTTTAGTCCTGTCACAGTTATCTGATCAGAGCTTCAATCTCTATAACTATACACTCCCTGAGTCCTGACCGGTCTGAACCTCCTGACAACACACATATCATTATACTGTCTGAGAACTGCACTACCTATGAGTGGAGCTGACACTGTAATATACCTATAAATCCCCTGATGCAGCCCCTTCCATCCCTGTCTCTGTCTCTCTCTCTCTCTCTCTGTGTCTGTCTCTCCCTCCACTCAGACGTACACTATCACTGACCTTGTTTTATTGGCTGCTTCATAAAAAAGGGGGTGGCAAACCTCTATTCTCTTTTCTGTGTGTCTGTCTCACCAATCAGATCATTTTTTTTCCACCAACTGCACACGGCAGCGACTGCAGTCGAACCTGTGCACATCGCAAGAACGCTTGTTGCGTTAATGAGGGTGCGGATGCGCATGGGAGAATCTCTCCTGGTCCGAGACGGAGAGAAAAGAATCGAGGGCGCTATAGAAATGTCAGTTTCAGAAAGAGGTGGAATCAGTGAAGCACCTAGGCCCGCCCACCCCGCGTGAACGTTAACACTGAATGGACCAGGAAACGTAGTTGGAGCAATTACTTGTCAAACTTCACTGTCACAGCCAATCCGATCTGAATGTATACAGCCAGTCGACAAGTGAACCTAGATGTGCTTCACCTCAAGACTGACCATAAACATACTCCATACAAGTCATAAATGACCCTCGTGTCATTCCAAACCTGTATGACTTTAATTCCTCTGCAAACACAAAAGAAGATATTTACAAAAAATATTGATAATCAAACAACATTGGACCCCCATTCCATTGTATGGACACAAAACGACTGAGACATTTCTCAAAATATCTTCTTTTGTGTTCAACAGAAGAAAGACTCATATACAGGTTTGGAATGATATAAGGGTGACAGAATTTGGGGTACTATCCTCTATCCTTTTGTCTTACAGTTGTGACCACCAGTTTGCCTAAAAATCTGTTCACATCTGTTTCATCTGGTCTTTTTCTCTCTAGAAAGGTCATTATCTAGTAATGATCGGCCTTCACGGGGGGTCTTGAGGCACCCGGGGATCCTTTCGTTGTTAGTGTCACCCCCTCAGTCTCATCCATCACTAACACTACCCCACTCCACCTCATTTACTGCGATTAGAGTTGTTATGCCTGACCATGTAGGATGTACCTCTGACAGGAGTAGGATACATCCCATATCTCTCACTGTCTAACTGTATCTCTCTCTCTCTCTCTCTCTCTCTCTCTCTGCTTTTTTATTTGTGTTTTCTCTGTCTATTTCTTTCAACGAGGAGGCCATCTAACATCTTATTTATATTTCAAAACCTTGTACCACTGCTAATATAAAAACGTGCTTTCTGTGAGTTCATACATTTATTAATGATATAAATTATATTAGATTCTATATTAGATATAGCAGGGGAAATAGAGATCAATTATATCATATTTTCAGTTCCTTGAGAAAATTAAATGCAAAATTGTTGTCATTCTGCCAAGGTGTTAAAATACACATATAAATATTGATTCGCTATTTTTATTCTTTTGCTATAATGTATATACATTTATTCTACAATTAAATGAAATTCAACAGATACATCAAGAAGGACAATATCAAAGGAGTGAGGAAGAAATGTGATGCTTTTAGAAACAAACCACTTTTACATTATACATTTACGGTAGATAGATTTTCTGGGATCTGGGGTAGCTCTTTCTCCTGAAAACATCAGGATGTTGAAATATGTTCTAGTGATTTTATAACTCCACTCTATACAGTATGTGTGTAGTTAGTTCAGTGGTTGTGCAGAAAATGATTGAACTGCATTAAAATACACAAGGAGAACAGAAGTAAACAATCGTTAAAGTAGCATTATATTGTTTTTTAGAAACACATCCGTGTATTTACAAATGATATTCACTCTGACACGCTGTTTGCTCTTGTCGTATATCAGCGCTATAATTTAAATTATGGGACCCTGTCTGTTTATTTGCGCTTTTCTCTTGAATATGAGATCTAAAAATAGGATAGAATGACAGTCTACAGCGCAGATCACAGAACTTTAGCTCCGGGCCTTTTATCATCCCATCAGAAAACATCTCATCCGCCTCCTCCTGCTACACTCACATATAGTTTTTCATATTCTCTAATCTTTAAATTATAAATTGAAAATGACAATTGGATTAAAGTGAATAATTGTAGCGAAAAACAACAAAGGCTGGGTCTGCAATGTAAGCTCGTCGTATGGTTTGTGAAGGGTCCAGTCTAACTGTCAGCAGAAAGAGATGTCTGCATGGAAGATATTATTTCTGGCTAGTGCGAGTGCGTCTCGAGGCGTAGTCTTGGCTCTTTTATTTTACGTGTCATAATGCGATGGTGGAGCTTTCCCTGCAAGGCATTGTGGCTATTGGAAAGGCGAATAACATATGTTGTGTCTCAAATGCATCTCTCTGCTTTATTCCAGTGCTGCAGATGACCAGTGAGATCTCCAGTGCCAGCGGCTCAGGGCAGAGAGACAGCACTCTGTGTCTGTCACACATACACTTGTGGGGAAGACGCCAGAGTCCCTATCCATGCTGGGATGTAATGAAGATAATATTGTATTACTTTTATGTTTTATCAATCTCGGAGGGGGTACATTACTTGTAGGGGTACTATTTTAATACAACTTGGGACTAAACTAGACCACTTTTTAGTTCAAAACAAGTCATTTTTTATCAAATAATAGTAAACTTTGAGTTTATTCATGTTGACAACTACTGTAGTTTAAAATTACATTTTTGTGTACTGCAACTATACTACAAATAGGTATACTAATAATTCACAAAATCATACTTAAACTACTATAGTTTAGTAGACCTGAATGTCAAAAGACAGTAGATAAATACATAGCTTACTGTCAGTAGAAAAGGTTTTAAAGAGAAGAAGCTGAGGGTTCAGTATTTGTCGGTAAATGACTGTAAATGAACAAGTATGATCCATTTGTTTTTAGAGATT
Source organism: Oreonectes daqikongensis (assembly GCA_026939265.1). Lineage (NCBI taxonomy): Eukaryota > Metazoa > Chordata > Actinopteri > Cypriniformes > Nemacheilidae > Oreonectes > Oreonectes daqikongensis. The sequence continues at coordinate 95,814 of JAOTQM010000007.1, forward strand.
CTTAATTTTTAAAATACTACCATGTTTAAACACAAACAGTTAATGGTTTGTATCATGTTGGTGTATAGGTGTGTAGGCATTTACAATTAGTATAGTCAAGTATCTTTCACGGATTGTGTGTGTGTGTGGTAGACACACCTCGGGACCACCGCAGGTCTCTACCTCCATCAAGCTCTCCTTGTCCTTTTATCTTTAAAGCAAAAATAAAAGCTACAAAGAGTGTTCTCTCTTTGCATGAAAATCATGGACGAGTTTAAAAAGAGGGAAGAAAGTTTAGAAAAAGGCCTTGAGCAATTTAGGACCATCTAGGGATCAACAGTAACAAAGAAAGTCCTACAAAGTTAATTACTGATGGCATTGGATGAGCAATTTAATATTTGCCCCCTAGAATAACAGAAGACCATTGAGTCCATGATGTCCATTCAGCTTAAATCCCCCCCCAAAAACAAACAGCACGCAACAAAAGCAGAGAGATACAGGAGCGGTAAACAAGCGTTGTATTTGTGCTCAGATGAAGAGGGCCACCAGTGGCCGCTGTCATCTCATGTAAACATGTTAAGATCATGCAGAATATCCACGGTGATAATCACCTGCCTACAGGCCCGTACGGCCCTGTGTTCGCCTGTAATTGGAGGTCTAGTTCGCATACAACAGCACACCTAACTCACTCGAAACAAATGCCAGTCCAGGGGCTGAAATGATATGCACTTATCTTTTTAATTTTTTCACAGTGCTGAATGTATTTTACCCAGGGCTTTGTCTGGGTCAGTGTTACTCTACCTGCTCTCGGCCCTGTGTTTTATGTGTGTGTGTGTGTGTGTGTGTGTGTGTGTGTGTGTGTATTTCAGCCTGTTGACTTTAAGGCATAGATGACAAATACATTGACTGAGCACCACTTAGCATAGCTTCTACTGAAAACCCCTCTGGCTTCTGTTGTTTTTCGAGATGTTTGATTCGCATCATAATGCACATATACTGTAAAAATGCTTGGGAATCCACATGAGGTCTAAAAACAAATGCTGCTGACTTCAAATATGTTTGTGTACAGATAACAACTATATGTGTGGTCAACCAGTTATTTTATTATTGATTTGCAAGTCAAAAAAAAAATCCTTCAAGAAACTTCACTTCTGGTCTGTGTTTAGATCTGACTAGTAGTGGCTAGTAATACAACTATTTCTTTTGTACTTAATTTATATTATTATTCATTTTGATTAATATATTTTTTTTGTATAATAATTGTAATAAATCAAATTGTTATTGATTCTTTGCGGCAGTCTACCGGAAGTTAAGTTTAAACCAAGTACATAATACAGTTTGTAGTCATGTTCACTGATCAACACTGTAAAAAATCTGCAATTTTTAAACTCATCTTTTTAAGTTTCTTTTTTGCATTGGATTTTTTGAGTTGTACTGACTTCCAAAAGTTGAGATAACTTACATAATTGAGTCAACTCAACAAGATTGGACAAACCCATTGGATTAATTTACTAAATTAAGTTCAGCTGACTACAATCCAAAAAATTGTTTTACAGTGTATGTGAATGGGGAGTGTTTTGACAGCATATGAAAATCATTTCAAAATTTCATTTCACCTTTTTAGTAAATTTTTTTTGTTTTGTAAATGTACCCTAAAATGAAACTTTTGTTGTTTCATCACAACGTGGCACCAAATCATCCATTCTGTTCCTCTGTGGTGGAATGAGCTGCGGAGTCCATCACAACCTTCAAGAAATGATTGAAAACACACATATTCTGCACTCATTTAACTAACCCCTATCTGTCAACTTTCCATAGTCTAACTTTGTTTATTTATATTAGATAACATTGTTAAACTTTCTCTAGTCCTATATAAACATCTTATTGTTGGCTGTGTAGACACAATATGAAATGCTTTGATAATTAACTAATATTGTTTGTCTACATTGTTAGATTCACACAGTACCAATATAAGGTTGACAATGTATGTGTGGCTTTGTGATGGTGTTGTAACATAAGCAGTAAGAAAGGAAGACAAGCCCTGTGAATTCATCCTTGACCTGTGAGTACGCATCATTACCTCCATTTGTCCCTCTGCAATTAATACTGTCTGCTCGACGGACCATCCACTCGCCTGTTTCTTCCACACATCCATCTCTCCATCACCGAGCGCTCACTCAGGTTAACACTAGCCCAGATCCCACCCCCACTATTATCCATTACCCAGCCCTGCTCGCCCCGTCTGACCTGATTGTGAGGGTTCACGAGTCAGCTGCTGTCCCTAACTCCAGCTCAGCCTCTGTCGCCATGGCAACCCTCATGGATGTCACAGTGACAGGTCTGACCCTGTCGTGTGGACCTGGCTACTCAGAACGGAAGAAAAAGTTCAGAACCCACCCCTGATGAGTCTGAACTCTGTAAGCTCTATTCCAGCTCATTTAATTATACTAAAGGGGTTCCTTTGCATACTAATAAAAGCATGCAGTGACCAAGGGATGACCAAAAAATACATTTTATTACATAATTTCATACAGTGTAGTACTTGAACTGTATAGACAAATAATCCCAACCCTAATAAAATATAATGAAATTACTTTGCATGGTAACAGATTACATTTATGTGTACATTATAACTACAAGAACCCTCTGAAAGCCTCCGAATGAGGGGATCGTGTACAGTTTTGTAATGTTGAGGGACTCTTCAGGCAGTGTCACATGCATGCACGCACGCACACACACACACACACACACACACACACAGAACTTACACACTAATTACACTCTCAACACGAGCCGTACACATAACATACTGTGAGCTGAAATGAGAGATGTGCAGCAGACAGAACAGACAGATGGTGAAGAGATGAGTAAAGACAAAGAAAGAGAACTGCTGCAGAGAAAGATGAGCAAAGGAAAGTGATGGTCATGGTGACAACACAAAAGAAAATAACAAAGACTAGTTGTTGTGGTCATGGTTGGAGTTTATAAATTTGAGAATCATTATTAAAACAGAGCTCAATCCCTATGTGGAGCTTCCATGTTTAGGTACAAATGTTTAACAGGATCCCAAACGGATGATAAAACTGTTCTGTCTTTGAATGGAAGTGAAGAGCAGGTTAGGGTCATATTAAATTGACTGCCTGTGTACTAATCTTCAACATTATTTTCATCAAATATGAGTTTCGCTGTAAATTATTTTTATTTTAGTTTTTAATTGTGGCAAATTGGTTTGCAGAAAATACATAGCAGTTCAACAACAGTATGACATAAAAAATCACAGACAAATGGGTTTTGGTACAATTCAGTCTATGTCAGTTTGGACTTTTAGTTTGTACTCCTTAGTTCCTGTTTGCTGTGTAGTTCCTTTGTTCATTGGTTCTTTATGATTGTGTTTCTTGTCTGCTTGTTATCCCTGATTAGTTTGTGTATATAAGCCCTTGTGGTTCTCTGTTCATGTGTAAGTCGTTGTTGGTTGCTGGATGTTTCTGCTTTGGCTGTACCTGTTCTGTTTTCTTGTTTAGTAAATATTTAAATGCTAGTGGATCTGCTTCCTGTTTTCTTGCAGTACACACATTTATTTTTATGAGCTGTAACATGATTGGGCCACAAGCCACATGTGATGTTGTCATCCCTGTCCCTCTTAAAAGGGACAGGGATGACTAAAACATCTCAGATTAAAACTTTAATATAAATATTGTGTGCCAAGGAATGCTCTGCAGCGGTCATAGAAACTTTAATATAAATATTGTGTGCCAAGGAATGCTCTGCAGCGGTCATAGAAACAATTGTATTCATTTAATTTGTATTAATGATAGTATTACTACACTATACTTTTTTTTTTGCTGTAGTTGTGCAGCAGTTCAGCAGTAGTTTACTGTAGATTTATATTTATCTATTGGCAACAGTTTTTTCAAAGGTAAATGAACATTAAACATTAATGCTGCGTCCCAATTCGCCTATACTATGCACTAAAAGTATGTACTGTTTTTGTTATGGAAAAGTATATACATTTTAGTGTGTAGCAAAACGATATGAACGCACTGGGACGGAAGTGGCCGTTGTTGCCAAGACAACATTGTGGCCAATAACTGTCACACACATCAAAATACATTTCTATAATAATAATAAGAAAAAAAATATATATTTTTGGTTCCCAGAAATGCTTCCATGAGGATGTTATTTTATAGTTTTTCTTCTGTAAAGATTTGTATGTTTAATGTTAATTTATCTTTGAACAAACTGTTGCCAATAAATTAGATCAATATAAGTCAGTAAGTTACTGGCAAACTGCTGCCAGTAATACTGTCTACAGAATTCTTTAACAGTGTAGTACACTAGTAGAAGTGATAGTAGTATATTAGTTGTATTTCTAATAGTAAAAAAACCCCAAACTGCTTCCTTGTAACTCAGTCTCATGAACATCAGTAACCAAAGGTGCATTTACTTGCTGAAACAGCATCACGCTGCATTTACCTCACCAACCAAAACGAGAAAAGCAATAGTCTGAAAAAGCAAAAGTTCACTTCTGATTCAGGGCATTTTGGTGAATGCTTTGTTGATGGCAGATGACTGTTTTTAGACTAGCCGCTCCTCCCTGGTGACAGATTAATAGCTATCCCCTCGATATCATTATGACACACTTTCAGCATCAAGGACAATCCAAAGAGCAATGGAGCAAAAATATAGAATGTAATATGTTTCCCTGTACCATGGGGAGGCAGCGGACCCTCGCACGCCAAGTCTGTATCCGAGACTGTCCCTGAGGACAGAGCCGGCCAAAGCACTCCATCCACAGCGAAAACTTTTGAGCTAGATTCAATTTTCATTCTGATGATTTCTCTGGAAAATTAGAATTGAGTTAATTAGTCAGAGAAACATTGTTTTCAGTGTGTGCGTGTATTTTGACTTTCATGTGTCCGACTGTGTCCGGCACCCATGTAAGATTTTGAGGAACGGATCTTGAGACTATTTATTTATAGCTGGTCTACTTTCCACCTTCGAAAACTAGTCCAGTTTCTCAGTTTAAAACTAACGTTGTAGGAAAAGAATATAGGAGGGGTATTAGCCTGCATTATAAAGTATTTCTCTTTATTTACCATTAAAAATGTCACCTTGTCTTCTTTTCCATTATATATAAGTTTTATTGTTATTATTGTAAAAGCATGCAGAACAGGACTGACAATAAAATGGCACCAATAAATTGTATGTTTCACATCTATAAACACAGATGACACACATTACATAAAAATGTGCTGCTGCAAATGAATCAAAACAATTTATGCCATTGTACAACAACATCTGCGTTTGTTTGTGAATCATCTCTCTCATGTATTGTTCCTCTATTGGTGGATTTGTATCTTTGGAGTAAAGTATTTCCACATCTGTCCTGTCTCCATGTGTGCATATGCTCCAGGCTCTTGGTCGATGTGTGTCCCGTCAGGAGGTTTGGATGTGCTGCTTTAAATGGAGGGTGATGACAGGTCTGTGGAGGTGCCACAACAATGGAGTGCTGTGTGGATTCAGTAATTCTCAGACAGCGGATCCTGCTTTCCCCTTTAAAGAGGAAGTCCTTTTCCACACACACACCTAGATCCACACAAACACAGAGTCACAACCTCAATCCAGCCTTTCTCTGCACCTCCAGACCTCTCCGCTCAGATCTGATACACCTGCCAGCTTTCTCTGTTTCATTTCCAATCACACAATGGACGTCCAGTCTTGCTGCTGGCTTCAGAGCGTGTCTCTGTGGACGCAAACGTGACCTTAAAGAGTTCTTCATTTCTTTTCACTGCGTCTCTCTGCCAGCTATTCTTTCATAAAGAGGATCAGATCAGGGTGCACAAATGTTGTACTTTAATGGCCAGCTCTCTGTGGCATGAAAGAACCTTTGTTGCCATGTGAATAGACAGGTTTACCCGCAAAACCAGAGGAAATAGCACATTTCAGTAGCATTTCATTGCAGGTTCATTTGCCATCATTGTAGTGTAGATTAATGCATGTGGTGTTAACCATGGCTTTTATGTGTCACTTTTCAAAAAAATTAAGGAGTTTTTAATTTATTTATGACATTTGTTATTTTTTCCACAATATTAAACATTAATTTTATTCTGCTCAGCACAGGTTAAGCTCCACTTCTTCTGTTAACATAACATCTGTAATCTGTGTATAAAATAAAACTCTGTCACAAAACTATTTGGTGAATAAATGTTGGTTTGTAGATATTGATAATGTTAATAATGTTTCCTACATTAACGTTGGTAACAGAGTTGAATGCACAAGTTTGACGAACGCGGTTTGCATAAAAAAGAAATAAATGGAATGAGATTTTTTACCAGAGTGTACCATCTTCATGGAAAGTGTCAGTAGGCCTACATTTTTAATGACTAAATACACCTAAGTGGCGGCATCATGAATATTAAAAAACAGCACATTAAGCACACAGTTGTTTGAAGTGATCCTCTCCACATGGTTTTCCGTATGAAAAATGTGGATGGCGACAAAATTTAAAATTCAGATCACTTTCCTTGGGGACTCCCATTTTCAATGCACGGCCATAATGTATTTGTTGTCTTTACCACTTAGCCTAGCCATTGAACATCATTAGGTAATGTGCAGTCGCCGGTTGAGAAACATAAAGTGTTTATCATCATTATTTGCTGTGGATGTCATTTAAGTGCCCCAGACTGACTTAAAGTGACTCCACAGTGCTCTATCAGAAACCCCAGCGTACTGCCCAACTCGGCCCATTTATCATCGGACTTACAGTACATACTGGTAGCGGAGTGTGGAAGAACATCATTAGTGTGGTCTGTTTATAAAGGAGAAAGAAATACCATTTGGGAAACAATACGACAGCCTGCAGAGAGATACGTTAGAGGCTGTTTACACTCTTTAGCGTCATTTGCATTGAAACACGATTAAATCGCTCATGTTGAAGAGCCGGCACCTTGTGGAAGGACATTAAGAGTAGGTGGTTCGAAATACCAAAAACTCTCCACTATCTCTACTTTTATTAGAAAAAATAGTAACAATAATTGAAAAACAAGAGAATGTTAATTGAGATGTCCTTTAAAATAGTTTTCTAAACGAGAATACCGGATGGACTGGAGTGTTGGGTCATACATATCTGAACAAATTGGATACATTATACATTTTCCAAGATGGAAATCATATCAGTTTGTTTTATTATTTTGATTAAAAAGTTAGTTATAATTGAAAAAAGTACTACAAAACAGTAATATATAATGGCTAAATTATCTCTATTTTTTCAATGCAACAGAACATTCTTTTTTTACAGATGAAGCATACAAACCTTCATTACAAACAAACCCTCTAAAAATGCTGGCTTGTTTTAACCTATGGTTGGGTAAAATATGGACAAACCCAACCTTATGTTTACATTAGGAAAATCTTCATATTTGACCCAACCATGGGTTGGAACAATCCAGCATTTTTAGGCTACTGCAGGAATAATTCCTGTCTAAATATCTAGCCAATAATACTATGTAAGACATAAATCTGTTCAGATGAGAAATAATAAAGGCAAATATTCCTGGCTTACTTCACCAGCTCCTGATATTTGTAATATTGGATTATGATTATTAAGGCCAGCAAACTAAATAGAGGGCAAACCCCAGACTCTAACACTGCCCTGGAGCAAACTACATTGAAACATGTTTTACTGTTTTGTTTGTAACATAGACGGACTTTTAATAACACTGAGATGTATTAAATATAATAGACATGACATTCGGTTTGTGTAAACTCTTATGGACAGTCACACTGATGACCGATTCATAACATTTGTTTTTATTTACTAATGATTTAAAGATTACTAATCTAACAATCTTATTTCTTACCTACCCTGGTGTGCTGTTATTGTTCTGTCAAACACAACAGGGCAGCTAGCTTCATGTTGCATTCCTCCATGGCATTTTGCAGCTTCATGAAGGACAGAAAACACCATAAACGTATGAGTTCGTATTAGTTCTTGTGCAATATTCTAAGTGTTCTGAATTAACGCAATAGAAACTGAGTGAAATTAATTATGCAGTATGGAGAATGCTGGGATAGGCTCTGGCCCCTGTGACCCTGCTGAGGACAAACATGTTTAGTCTCCTTGTTGTTCAATGCTTTTATCATATCTAATGTTTACTACTGTCACTTTAATTCTATGAAATTATCAGTAATACATTTATACAAATTATCCATAAGTTACAAAATAGTGTACATTTTGATGCTATTTGTAAAGGAATTTTTGGTTTTATGTCTGTGTGAGTCCTCCGGTGTCTCTGGTTGTGTGTAATAGAAGTGGACTGTGTCTTACAGTCCTCGACTTGGATCACGCTCGCAGGCAACCGTCCCTGAGCCTTTCAGAGCAGTCTGCAGTCTGCGATTGGAGCCATCCTTACACGCCTTTGTTTAGAGGATGTAAGATCTTGACATATGCCTCAAATCATTTACTCTCGCTGAGCTGTGTACCGTTCTTCACATGTGATGGGAGACAGTGTATGGCCATCTGCTGAACGAGAGAAGAATAAGCAGATCCAATGCATGCCAACACACACAGATTTTGTTGTAACAGTAATGAGAAGAAAATATGCAGTGTTTATTAGGCTTTTAATCCTACCTGTTCATTTTTTGCAAATAAGAAGTACATTTTGGGGGAAAAATCTCTTTCGCCGTTACTCTTTGACCTTTTTAGGTAGCGACAGCTGCTGGCATTTAGTGTCATAACAGCTAAACTTCAGGATGTCTATAAACGCCAACTCACCTTTAAACAGTGAAAACTGCTAACTGTATAAAGATGGTCTTAGAAATATACTAGAGAAATTGTTAGGTTGAACAATATTTATAAACCCATTTCTAATGTATCCTAAAATCTGCCTAGTATGCTTCCAGATGAAAAGATATTGAGATTATGCCCCCCCCATTATTCATGTGTTTTATAAGAGCATATCCACTTGTTATGTGTACAGAAGGTTTGCTTAGCTACTTGCTACTAATGTTGCTGCATGCAAAGTCTCAATCTGGTGCCCTATTTTATTATCATTTTGCTTAAAATGCTGTTTTATAGACATCTGTCCATGTACTATAAACATTGGGTTTCTTGGTTTTTAGACATGGCCTGTTTGAAAACGTTTACGCTGATAACAGCCTTGCAATTCATTTTTGGTTTGCATTTGTACTGTAAGTATTTACTTTATTGGTATAGTTATTAAAGGGATAGTTCAAACAAAAATGATAATTTTTTCATAATTCATTCTTTCTTTTATTCTACATAGAGGTGTCAATATACCTGTCATGATTCCGCCCTTTCTGTCTAGCAATCTCCTAGAGCAGGGGTAGGCAACGTCGGTCCTGGAGTGCTGCGGTCCTGCAGATTTTAGCTCCAACTTTGGAAAAAACTCACTTGTCTGTAGCTTTGGTAATCCTGATGACACTGATAAGCTTGTTCAGGTGTGTTTGATTAAGGTTGGAGCTAAAATCTGCAGGGCAGCGACACTCCAGGACCGACGTTGCCTATCCCTGAGACGCGTGGCTAGGGCATGAATCGCCTACGTCACGCGTTCTCCGGTCTTGCGTCATGACCATGCCCCCCGTATACTTCCGCAATCCTGTCCTCCATGGTTACGTCTTGTATTCTTGATCTAGTGGACAGGATTGCGCCAGTATCTCGTCTTTGTGTTTACGTTCTGTGAGGAGACACGCTTCCGCCTTTTGCCGCGTGTTTTCATGTCGCGCGTCTTAGCCCCGGCCCCTTGTTCTCCCGTAATCAATCCGTCGATGTTTCTGATGATTCACACCTGTCCGTGTGTTATTATCCCTTGTTTGTTCCCCTATTTAAAGCCCTTGTGTTCATTGTCATGTGCTGGTTCGTTTTGTAAGACTTGTAAGTTTGTATATTTTGTACTGTATTCCTCGTGTCACTAACGGGAAGTGTTGCCTCGTGTTCCTGTGTGTAAACCCCATTGCAGGCCCCGCTGTTCTGCGTCTGGGTCCTCTGTCCGTAACCATGGAGGACAGGATTGCGGAAGTATACGGGGGGCATGGTCATTACGCAAGACCGATCATGACAATACCGATATCAACAATAACCGTTAAATAAAAAACCAAGATTATTGATACTGTGATAATCCTACACATATCATAAATATAAAAAACGATTCAGCATCCATTCAAAATGTTGCTTTAAGAGTTCTCGTGACTTATTCTACACATCCTTATGTCATCCTGTATGACTTTGTTTCTTCTGCAGAACAAAAAAGTAAATCTTAAAAAAAAAATAAAAAAAAAACATTGACCCTATTGACTTCCATGGTATAGACACAAAATCACTGAGATCTCTGTCTGGAATGACACGAGGGTCAAATGATGAGAAAGTAAATGATGACATTGTTACATCAACTATTTAAAATATCTTTGGCTGAATTTACAGCAAATACCATGATATGTTCATTTAGCCTGATATTAGTCATGCTATGGTCCTACTGGCCACCCTTACACTGTGTGCTTTTTCTTTGTCTGGCTGCTCTTCTTCCCTTAACATTCTCTTTGTCAAGCTAACTCATGATCTCCCAGTCCTCCGGTATCATTCATGCGTCCCTCATCTCCCTATTCCCCCCTCTCTTTCCCAGCACTACTAGAATAATAAAAAGCCCAAACCAATTACCAGCTAAATGTTCCCAGTATCCAGATGTTGAGATGGGAATGGATTGGGGATAAAAGCCGAGTGAGAGGAAGGAGAGCGGTGTAAAAATAGGTCATACACAGGAACGTCTGATTGCTGGAGCATGGCTGCAGCATTTCATGCTACATTAGTCCGCTTTTTCCAAGCTAATCTGTGTTTTCTGCTTAATTTCATGGAGGTGCAGAGTGGCTACCTGGTGCTGCGGTGGGGTGGCAGAGCGGAGACTACGGCATGTATTAAATCCCCCGTGAGGCCGTGGGCCTGTGGAGAACTAGTGATGTGCGTTCAGACGCTCTGTCTACATGCATAATGAGAGCGCGTGATAACAGTCAGATGCCATTATGGGTTTATGCGACACCGCTGTTAGTGGATCATGCCGCAGTACAGGTACGGAGCGTCGTCACGGATGTTTGGTCTGCTTTAAACAATGAAACACTCAAGGGCTTTTCTTTTATTTAGATTAGCAGTAGGCTTTGAAAAATATCCACAATGAATAAAAGATGCCCTATAGCACACTGGGTTGTAGAGGTAAAAAAGATAGGATATTAATCTATACATCTTTTAAACAGAACATACAAAACAAGATACCTAAAAAAGTCAAAATTTTGTGCTTAATTGATTTGTCCCCACAATGTGTTAAATAGGAATTTAACAAGAAGTAGTGCATAAAGTAATAATTACTATATTCAATTTAAAGAAATGTTATACACACATACAATAGACTATTATGTATATAGCTTCCCTTATATGGGTTTAGTACAACTTCCAAAGTGAAACAGTGATGGCTGCCATAATGCTTCAATACACAAACGGTTTCTTGTTGTGAACGGTGCCATAGGCTGTAGCGAAAACAAGTAGGCTAATGTCATTATAGTGGTAGTGGTAGTTGGTTAAAGGTGCTGTGTGTAATATTAAGGAGGATCTATTGACAGAAATGCAATATAATATACATAACTATGTCTTCATACCTCACATAACAAAGCATGTTTTTATTTCTATCTACATACACCACTGGTCCCCTTACATGGAGTTCTCCATGTTGTTTCTACAGTAGACCTAAACGGACAAACTGCTCTACAGAGTGCATTTCATAAATACGTTATCTCTTTCGGCAAAGAAGAAAAACTGTGTCCTGTGTCAGCCACCATAGTGCTTCGAAGGGAGAGGTGAGCAGTGGAATTTGCAACTTCACCGCTAGATGCCCCTAAAATCTCCACATTGCCACATGAGTAAATTATTGGAAATTATGATATTAAAACAAATACAAACCTTCCATGAGGAAAAACTTTTCCTATCATCTTTAACCCCCCCCAATAAAACCCCAGAGAAGCACTGAAAAAATAATAGTATTATTTAGATATTTCTACTTAATGTGAAAACCCCTCATAAGGTTAACAGATTTTATCTGCGCCTGCTGATAGATGTCTGGATGATCTGGACAAATGTCATTTGTGGATGGTCAACATTTTTTTTGTAAATGAGCAGTTTTTATCTGACTTTTGTTTAGGTTCAGTAATTTCACTTTAATAGCAATGAAAAGGTTATAGTCAGTACTTTAAATGCCTTATTGTCACACATGTCACTTTAGTCATTTCATTGGTATTTAACACATTTTCTTGTCTTTAGCTGCAAAACCCTTTAAGGGCAATTTCTAAAAAATACACATCTTTGGACAAGACATTGTAGTTACAAAATCACTAAAGATGCAAATAAAAACATTGCAAGTAGTGAAAGTCATGTAATTTATTATAAAACTGAATTATGCAATGATGAAACTGAAGCACACATTAGGGGGCGCTGTGATCTATGTGACTGCCAGGTCCAAGTCACAAGTGCACAGCGTTTAGAGGATTCTGCCGACATGGTGTTTAGTGATTGTTGAATGGCGTGAAGCTGAAGCGGTTTTGAAGCGAATGTATTTGATGAACGTAAACTACATTTTGCATCTGAGCTCATAATTTCTAACCCGATCTACAGGTGTTTTAACAAAAACGTTTGTAAATGTTGGTGTGAATGTCTGCTCCTCGAAGATGTTTTTCAAACATTGTACTCAAGTATGGCGGATAAAATGATCACTAGCCTACCAGATGATGCTAAAGACACTTATATAGCACTACATGTCAAATATTTGCTATATTTCCTTTCATATTTTACTCTTCCTCTCCTCACACACTGGTGAACATACAATAGACTCTAAAATGATTTATGATCTTGAGAGAACCATCTTGTGGATCTCATTAAAAAAACTCTCAATAAACCAAGTAAAAATACACACGACATTTGGGCGAATTACCAAAGTACATTGACGTGTGTTCTGCACACCTACGGTGATCATTATCACTCAAACCTTTTTGAGAGCCAGTGGGAGGTTTGGAGAATTAAAAGCGTTTAACCTGACTCTAGCAGAGCTGCATTCTCTGTATAATAGCGCTGGTGCCCTGAAGCGAAGTGCTAATCAACGCTGGGCTGCCTCCCTCTCCTCCATTCATTTTTAATTGGACGTATCCAGCTGATTTGGCAATAGGGCCCTCTTACAAGTACTTACTAAGATCATTGATTTGAGAAATGATCCAGTAGACTGTAAGCTATGATTGGGTGGGTTTGTAATGGCATTAGTGGGGTTGTAGCACTGATGTCGTGTTTGCTAATTGTGGCTAATTTACTGTGAAGTTTATCTGAGGTTGGAGATGTTTGGGGACTTCCCTAATGATGCTTACGAGATCCACCGAATGCTTTATTAATAGCAGAGAAGACGGGCTACAGATCAGTGGTGTTAAAAATGCGCTGCGGTCCAGCACATACCTACAAGGTTATTCAGAAGAATGAGCTTAATTGGCCAAAAAGCAAAGGATGTGCCCCGTGTAATGAGGTTCATTTGGGTGGAACTGGAATATGGGGCACAGTCTGTGTTCACAACCATTGCAAGAAAAACCTACAATTCTTTTAAATGAATAACAGCTTATCTAGTTGTATTTTGATTTGAGAGGATTCTGTCTTTTCTTAAAAATGATGGAAATCCCAATTAAATCCCATTAGAATTCCTTTGAGCTATGGTCTATGTGGCTTACTATATGGCTGCAAGCTAACTGTTTCTACGGATGCATTGGAGGTGGACTGGATTTCAATATCTGCTATCCTTTTTTCAACCAAACCCATTGCGAAGGGTAGAGGAGCGTTTTGCTCGAACTTCTCACCTCGTTCTTACCTCTTCATCCTCACCCTGCGCTCTCTCTATCCCTTCGTTTTCCTGGTCATATTATTCCATTTAAACTTCAATCCTATTTACGGCCTCTCTCTCTTCGTCATGCCCTGGGCTATCAAACAATTCATCCAGCCGCTCTGGGAAGCTGCACAGGCCATAAAAGCTTCAGCAGGGACTCGTGATGTGAGTGAGAGACAAACAGTGGGGAAAGAGAGCATATGGGTGAGAGACACAGTAAAGTTCTCCAAACTGATTTTGTTGTCTATGTGCCAAACAACATTTTTCTCGTAGATATCATCACTTTCCACTGGTTTTAGCATTCTTAGGGGTCTTGAGACACAGTGCTCATGAACGGTTAGTGCAAAACTTCTCTTTTAAATACACTGCTTGTGTCTAAATATGAATATATGCTAAATATGTTTTACCTTCTATAAAGCATGCAAAAAGCAGTATTTGAAATGTCCAAACAAACAATATTCCTACCAGAGTATAGGTGAACAATGATCTAATGGACTACATTCACAGAGATTCTAAGATGTGCAGCCTCTGCAAATTCCCGTAATGCCACAGGATCTGTCAGGTTACAGTTGTCTCGAGATTTAAAATAATTTTCATGTTGGTACATACATTAACTCTTCTGTCTCATGTTGACTGTCCACATCGACAGAACAATGGCCTAAGAATTGTCTTTACTTCTACGGAGAGATGCTCATCATTCATGATATTTCTGCTTTCCCTCTCAGTTAACTGTCATCTATGAGCACCAATTAAAGCTCAGCTTCTGAAAACCGCCGCAGCTACGTTTGAGGCGAACGCTTTGTAGCCGGCGTTCTGATTGACAAGTTCAGGTTGGCATTAGGCAAATCCACTCTTTAAAGAGCAGCATTACCTAGGCAAGGCTCAGAGCAACATCACACGCCACTGTTTAAAAACACGTCCAATTCAAAACACATGCCCATAGCTTTGCCAAAAAGCCTCACTGGATGTCTTTTCCCTGTTAAAGGTGACATGTTCTGCTCTAAAAAAAATGATGAAAGCCATTGTTATGCAATTTGTGAACTGTAAATCATTATGCTTTCTGTAGGACTTTTGTTTTGATGTGTTAAATACAACGCAAATAATATACATTAACCCTGAAATGGCTTAACATACTATGGTACACTATAAAGCAACGTAAGATCAAGCACACATAATGCAAACAAATATTTTATAATTTTATAACAAATATTTTTGTTTTCGTATTGTTTTCAAAGCAATTTATTGAAATAAAAATATGTTTTTAAACCACACTAAGCACTGTTAATGCTTTTAGGTGTCTAACTACTTTCGGGGTCCACTGGACCTTCTGTCTATCAGTTTAGCTGTCACAGACTTGCAGCTGCTTCATATTCTGTTTTGCAAAATCCTTTGCCAGATGTCAAGGAATTCATCTCCTTCATTATTATTCCATTCCTCTAAATCCAGTTTTTCTGACCGCTATCACTCAGGTTGAAATAAAGAGCGAGCCATCTAATTTTTCCAGATAGATGTAGCATTTTGCCTGGGATCAAAGGGACATTATGTCCTAATAGCAAGTGCATTCCATTTGCTATTTGATGTGTATAGGCGCGGTGCAGGCCTGTCATTCTGCAACAGAATGAGCCCAGGCTAAAGAGATAATATTTCAATAACACAGTAGCCTGATCATAAAGTAACTCAATGGAAATGTGTAAAAGCCTGAGGCTACTCAGCAGGACAGTCAGCAGTCAAATCATTTCACATCTCTCTCTCTCTCTCTCTTTCTCTCTCTCTCTCTCTCTCTCTCTCTCTCTCTCGCTCGCTCGCTCGCTCTCTCTCTCTCTGTCCTGCAATCTGTCTTTTCTTTCTAACCTAATTCTCATTCATTCTTTCCTTTTCCCTCTTACACACTCCTGTTTCTGGTCCACGTGCAAAAAGAAAATGTCCTGTGAAAGAACGTATAGTTAACCTGCTTACATATACAAAATGTGCACTTTACAATAAAAAGACTAAATGCATTATTACTTTTAAACACAGTATGCTCCTAAAAAATATTTTCTTAAATGATTTCAGTTTACTTTTGCATTTAAACTGTCTGAATGTCATGCCAAACTATAAAAGTGGCATTTATTTTAAAATAATAATAGATGTCCAATAGAGACCAATCAGTCTTTCTGAACTTTTCTTTGTATTATTATTGTTTGGATGGATCCAGTAAATGGTTCAGTAAGCCTCTGGTAGATGTTGTTATTACATCATCTGGACACATGAAGCACCTTTCTCGATTGGTGGCCAAAGGTAAAAAATTTAAAGCTAAATAAAGCAATAAAATATTGTATTATAGAAGTTGTTTTAGAACCTGATTTTAAATGTTTTTGTATTTATTTTATTTATCTACTCATAGTGGTTAAAGCATAAAGTCATTTTTACAGCTTTAGATCGATAAGTCACATGACGTTAAACCATCATTTGGTTGACCGGTTGAAAATCGGACTTCTTTGGGGTTGTGGGTCATCTGAGCAACTACGCTTTAAATTAATGCAAATGCAAACAAATAGCATTCTCCATTTCAACAACAATGTTGTGTAAATTATTCAGTCACTTTTTTTGGAGAGGTGTTCATCAAGGTTTTTCAAGCATAAATTCACAGGAATAGAAATACATGTTGAACTAAATGAAGCACTGTAAAAAATATTTCAACGGCACAATGCAGGAGTTAATGTTTGCATGCAGAGGTCAACAGTAGTGGCAGTTATTTTGTGTTGCTCTGTTTCTAAATCTCCTCTGTGCCCTTGCTGTACTCTTTGTCCCTTCTTAATATAGAAGCTATCAGCTAGCCTTTACCTCCTCACCTGCTCTTTCTTTCTCTCAGATGAAGGTGAGCACATCCTCTCATGTTGTCCTGGTTGGAATGTAATAGCTTTCATGACTGCTGACCTGATACTCTCAGCTTGCTAACTTTCATGATGCAATTTGTGTGCAATTTCTTTTATGAATAACACAAAGACAGACAGAAAGAGAGAGAGAGAGAGAGAGAGAGAGAGTAATGTAATTTTTTAAAAGGTTTTTCTTGCTTATTTGATAACATTTTTTTAAGGTTGTTTTTCAAAATATCATTCATTAAAACATTTAAAAACATTTCATGAACAGTGTTGTCAAATGCTCAGTAAGAATACCAGAAAGAGACATAATTCATTCACTAGTGTATTACACATATAGAAGTTATTGCACATAGAGAAGCAGTCCCATCTTAAAAGGACCCTTCAGACAACTTTGCAGTTTTTATGGAAATAACTTTTTCATGTGTTCAAAATGAACATTTGACATTTTTATGTAATATAGCAGTATTTATGATAAATTATTTATTTGTGTGAGTCAGTATTTGTTTAAACGAATAAACAGCAGAACCTCCCCTCCCCTCCCCTCTCTCCCTTCTTCTCTGATGTCTCTATACTGACTATCCAATGGCCAGGCTTCCAACAATCCAATAATTTTCCAAAGGTCGAAATCAAGCCCACCCTACGTCATTCTCATTCAGGAAGGCGAAAAATCATAAAGATAAAAACAATATAACAACTTCTGTTTTATTCGAATTCATCTATATACCAAAAATACTAGCTTCATGTTTCTTACAATATACATCAATTTGCATTTGCACTGGTCTCATTATGTGGTTTTAGTGACCAGATAACTGCGACTCATCTGATTGTGCAGGTCACATTCATCTCCCCATTGTTCCATTGTTAGCGTATCTTTAAACATAATTTTTGTTAACATGTTATCAGAAAGGGCGTGATGTTTGATAGACATAAGACAGTCTCAGGACAGTTTTGAATAATTCATAATATATATTTTCCTGCACAAACCATTTTTTAAACTATTTTTAAGATAATTTTTTGGGGGGGAATGGATCTGGTTAATTTATTTGATTTAGTAAGATGAAACTGTTGCATGTTTGTTAAGCATGCATGCATGTGTGAGACTGTTGCTCTTTGGTTCCTGCCGTGCTCTCCTGAGCCATGTAAAGCCACTTTAATAACCATGAGCAAATTTCCCAGTCCGACATTGCTCTCTCTCTCTCTTTCTCTGTTTCATCTTTTATTCAGCGCTGCTCAGCGGAGGAGGCAGACAAAACAGATGAGGGCCATGGAAGACACATTTGCGTACTCATCTTTTCAGCGGCTCACCCCGCCTGTACAGAGCCGCGCTGACTTCCACTCTAATAACGTTTTCGGCAGTGTTTACTAATGTATCATTCATTAAGTCGCGGCCGGCGTGAGGAAACATCATCTGTCTGGCAAAGTGGAGGTTATTATCACATTAAATCATATCACAATATACCTGTGTGACTCTGCCTGACAGTCACACGCACACGGTCTATCTCTCTGAGCTCTCTGCCCTCGGGCCAGCTGTCTGTCTCTCTCTTTCTGTCTTTCTTCTCCTCTGCTGAGATATGAGCTCACCGGCTGATGAATACCGTATCACTGGTGTGTCATGGGGTTAGAGCCACTGGCTAGCTCAAATCTCACATCTCAAATCTGGCTAGCTCAAATACGGTTTATTTATTTTTTATCACAGGATCTGATTTACTCATATTAGTGTTACACTGAGGCTGTCTGTCTTTATATCCGTAGCCTGTATAGACACGCACATAGACATTGCATATGTGTATCGTTTGTATGCTGATGCATTTGCAAAGTATCCACATCAAGCTACATACAGTAAGTTTAGACCTAACAATTACATTTAAATTAGATACTGAAGACCAAAACAATATAGCTTAACATTCACATTGTGTGACAAATTACTTTTACCTACATCAAAACCTTTATTTTCTGCCTTCAATCAAAGAAATTAACAAAATGCTGCAGTGGTTCTTTCAATGGTGGATAATGCAACAGATCTAGCAAAGGAAGTCCGGCCCACTAGTAAAAAGAGCAAATTGTAAAAGACTAATGACTCACTATAGGGGAGGAGCCTTAGCCAAGGATTTTAGACATTCCAGTCTTCCCCTATTCAAATAACTTGGTCATGTATGACTGAAATAGCGGCATGGAGACATTGCAAATATTGATTCTTTTGCCATTACTGTTATATACAGTTATTTCAGCAAAAAAGGCAGACATTTTTTTTATTTTATTTATTTCAAATTTTAAAACTAAAAATGATTAGCATCAGTCTCACTGACCTACTGAATTATGAAATTGAAATACTCATGAAATAGCAGTAGAATTTTGATACCATTATTAGAAATGCACTTAACGTAAATAACACATTCCCAAGTTTTCTGCCAGAATGTATTTTCCAATGCCATGGCAGTTAAATGCTCATTAATGCTCAATATAGTTTATATCTCATTATGACTCTAGCTAACTACACTAACAAGCACATCCCATCTTCAGATTTACTGTTAATTACCACGCACGCACGCATGCACACACACGCACACACAAATCTATGCAAGCATATTTATACTAAAAGTGTGTGTGTGTCATGTCAGTAATAGCAGATAAACTGGGCTGTATTAGGGTCAAATAGGCTGAGGAAAGAAAATTAAATAAATATGTGAAATTGTTTGGTTTGCAAAGGTCATCATTGAATAAAAAATACCATTTATTCCGTAATGTAGTGCAATAGAATGTCAATTGAAGTCAGACTTTTTCTTCCGTCAGTCCATCCGTCCATCCGGCCATCTACATAGAGCTCCCTAGAGTAGTCTATTAATGTTTAAGGATATCACCATGTCTTCTGTTAACCACCTTAACCTCCTTCACTTCTTTCTCTGCATGACATTAAATGCAGCGTTATCCCCGTTGGCTCTTGAAAAAGTCAATTTTAAAGTGAAACTTACTTGAAGATTGACCCATTGCACAGGCGTTTGATTTTTCAACCTTTTGGCGAAAATCAAGCGGAACATGCATAATAGTACACTTTTCCCAGCTTTAATTGGTGAATATATGCCTGTCTGTTTCGGAACATTTGATTCATTCCCCATCATTTCCTTTTTTTCCACATGGGTGAACAGCTCCAAACCGCTCATCCATCCATGCACACTTCCACAGTCCTTCATCCTCTTGTTCATCCTCCTGTTTATTCATTTGGTTTGTGGGCAGAGACCAGCCCACATCATTAAAACCTCCCCGAACTCTCTCTCTCTCTCTCTTCTTTCATTTTTTATGTGGAGGGGCGCCCACAGCTTATAATAAAAGGCATAGGATTTTAAATTAGAAATTAATTTGGATAATTTGTCTCCTACGAGCGGCCTCCTCTGACGCGCCTGCTAGGAATATGTTAATATATCATATTAAGTAATTGCTGGACCCAGATGCACATGATTATGGCACTGAGGATAGAGATCATCTAATTAGTGAGTGCTGCTTCTCCTCAACACACGCACACACACGTGCTGCTTAGAGCACACACCACACTGAGATGACAACCCACACACACACACATATTCAGATTAGACCTGCAGTTTAGAGACCCAATACAATTCCAGAATTGTTTATAACATTAACATGTAGGCTATTCATTATATATATATTAATATTGTATATAAATACATAATAATTTATTAAGACAATCATTTCACACCTCGTGGATGGCATAAACCAACTTTATCTTTGCTCTAAGACAACTTTTTATTTAATATGGCAGGACGGTATGGTGTTGAGGATGGTTATGGGAGTGAGTGCATGCATATCTTCTATTTCGAAAGATATCTTCTCTTATATTAGTACTGTACACGAGTGTGCATGTTGCAGCCAAGCTCATCCAAAAGTGTTCTCTCCTGTCCCGTATGTACACATCCTGCATCTAAAAGTGTAAATAAAAATGTCTGTCTCTAACTCCACACATTCTCTTTTACACAATTCATCACACAATGAAAGTTAGGTTTGTTAGATGTAGCTCACATTTAAAAGTAGAACATTTGTTATGAGGCCATGTCCTCTTTACCCAGAGTTCATTGCTCTGCTGGACCACACAGAACACAAGCTTAAGCATGCAGCTAGGGAACAAACAGTGAAAAATGCAACACATTGTGACACACCATTCACAAAACCTAGTGAAAATGTCTCTTACCTGCACTGGGTGCTGCATTAGATGTGCCCTGTGGGTAGAATTACAATGAGAACTCATGGAATAACGTTCACTGGACATAAAAGCAAGCCACACATCACAGCTTGCCATTTTGACCAAACATTCCTTAATCGCTTTTAAATTTCCCAGCAGTCCCTTCTCTGTCTGACATATAGCCTACTTCCATTGGCTGTCATGTTCAGTGGTCTGGCCTTCGAAAGTGATTTTTACTATTACAAATAAAGCCTCTTTGTTTTCTATGTATCCCAGACCTATTCTACTGTCTGAAAGATATCAAATGTGGCCTGAGCGAATGTGTTTAAAAAATGTTTCATGTCCAAATGAGTTTCAATGAGGGCTGGAAAACTATAGGCCAGAGCTTTTCTTCAGTATCAGCAGAGGAGAAACATGCAGAACGAATAAAATGCTACTGTACTGGCTTGCAATAGCACAAATGTGGAGTTAACTACGGAGAAAATGCTATTATATCTTTTGTTGTTAATGTCAAAGGCTGTGTCCAATCAGATTCATCTGTCAATTCATAGACAGATGCCAACACAGACAGGTTGCATGACATATATTAATTATGGCTTCGCAACTCGCTGTCCAATTGTAAAATCCGGGGCAAATCCTGAAACCTGCCGTAGACCACAAACATTCAAACTTTCTCAGACTTGTACAAAGGCGACAAACACACAAACTTAGAACAAGGCTGGTCGCAGGAGGCTCAAAATGCTGTAAACACACAATTAGTGCAAACTTGCTTTCTTATAACAAGTGCTTGACTGCAAATGCATTTTACAAATGTTTAATTAGGCCGTATTAATTAAAAGAATGGCTCTTTCTCTCACACTCGCCGTTTTTCAGCTTTTTCCAGTGGATCTGCAGCGTGACCTCTAGTTAATTGAAACCCTGGAGAATCCTCTTACATAAAATCAGACTCTCTCTTCTTAAAAGGATTCTGGTAAAAATAGTCCAGGCGCAGTGGCTGGGAAGCTAAGGCCTGCAGCTATGAAGCCGAGTCTCGCGGTGGCCCTTTGCCCTCCTTCCATTGGCGTTCTGGAACAAGTGCTACCGCTAACTAGCTGGGGATGCATTAATTAATTGCAGGAAAACACAGACGTAATGTCTATAGGGCACATTTTCCTCAAAAGAGAGAGAGGGAGGAAAAGAAAGAGAGAAAGAAAATGAAAGAAAGAAAATAGATTGTGTGCACCCCACGACCCCAAGGAGCCATATTGTGAGATTTTCCCCTGAGATGTTACAATCACCAATAACTGTAAAGCACAAAAGATATATGTATACATTAAATATATGTGACATCCATAGTTACACCAACAGGGAGAAGAATTACAGTGAAAATCGTTTTAATGTCTCTGTTGTTTTTTTCTCTGAGACAGCAATGAAATTTGGGAGCAAATGATAAATTAAGCCTGAAGTCTCCTACGTCTTAGGTTTGTTCTGAGAAAAAGAACCCAGCGTCGAGATCTCAGCAATTTCTCACACCAAAGGCTAGAACCAGTTTCAGCTGAGGCACAGCCACTGCAGACGTGACATTTCTATAGATAGACAACAGCTGTTCAATGTGTCTTTAATGACTAAACACACAATGTGAATTAAAGACGTGAGAAATGTCATTTGGTCCTAACCCCTCCCGAGCACAATAATACGTCCTCTGCAAGTCAAACATTTTTTTGAAAATTTTTCATTAAATTCTTTCAAAATGAAACGATCTGAGCTATTGAATGAATGGTATCCACGTTCAAGTCTCTAGAGCTGGTGACGCAAACCCAGAACGTCCTTAGTTTGACAAAATGATAATGGTGACAATGAGAGAAAAATAAAGGCAGTTTGGGGAAGATGGTACGAGCGTCGAGCTCCTCTCTCAGATAAAGGTATTGAGGAGAAGATGGGGGAGAGGGGTGGTCACAATCTTTGTTACCAATTACTGTATACACATATTTCACATTCAGTCTTAGGCGCTGCGTGCAAACCTGCCTGAGGGCGGCCATTATTGATGCTATGCCCCAAGGATGGGCCATATGGGCCCCTATCTCAGAGCCTTTTATTAATTCACCGTAATATACCTCTCCCATGCTAGCATTTACATTGTGGAGAAATGGCTCTATAATTAAAAAAAAGACTGCGAGAGCACATTGCTTGTTTGCAGTCGCAATGATACGTAAAGCAGCCGTGTTGTCCCTCAAATCCCTGCTCCCAGACTCCCCTTTCCATCTCTACGCAAATTAATAGCCAACCACCACTGATGCGTTAAATTGCTTTCTGTTCGCCATGGAAGACAACCGGATTATTTGTTATTTTTTATTAAAGCCATTCCCTGACTTTATATTATACAGAGGTGGTTTTCTTTGAAATATTACTCATATTGGAAAAAAAAACCTCTTATGACATCTAAAATTGTGTCTGAATAATATAATCTGAAATTGTGTCTACTAAATTTTAAACGCATTACATTATTTTATTTCACTCAATAATGTAATGCATTCTTAAAGCATCCCCAGTAATCGCTAACTTTTGTCATATGGAAAAGATGCATGGAAAATTTTTGTAACATCTTTGGTGTTTCACGGAGAAAAGAAGATCACACAGATTTGTAGTGGCATGTGTAAATAATGATTTTTAGCTCAACTAAGCCTGTTTTTGTAAGTAACACTTTATCAGTTTCAGAATGTAAATATATCTGAAATGACAGCTGTGTTTGTTTGCTGGTTTGTTGCTGTATTCAAGCATCTCTGGGCCTTGTTGGGCATCTGCATTGTTTGCACGCGCTGTCAGGACAGATCTGCGCTTACAGAAAACTCTGCACACACCAGCGCTACTGTTCCCATTTGTTTACCGTCTTTTCTTCTGCCTCTTTAACAACAAACATCTCCACATTCCTCTGTGCCTGCTCAGTTGTTTCTGTTTTTAACGTGTTGAAGCACCTTCCCCTGCCTGCTGTCTGATGGGCTCGACCTCAAAGCTGCCACGGCGAGCACTGGCGCTGCTGCAGAGCATATGTGTGTCAGGCTGTGTCAGGACAGAGGTGAGCACTGATGTTATGGGCTCTTATAGCAGATGTTCTGTTGGTGTCGACCGTAACTGTGCTCAGGTATCAAGCGTTCTTATGCACATACATTCAGTGTTCTGCCCAGGAGAGGCGTTTACTCCACACCGTCAGGAACAACACGATGCAAGATGGCAGCTGAGCTTGTGAGAGTCAACAAAGCTTGAGATTCGATTTTTCCACTTGCTTTTTCAACGTTTCTCCTTTAATATTTTGTTTCACTCAGAAATACTGTACGTCTGAATACTCAAGTCAAGACAATTGCCACTTCCAGTTCATGGAAAATTTTTTCTAAAGAATCTTTAGTTCTTTTGTGGGTTAAAAATAAACAGAAATCCATTATTGAGCCCTACACCTGAATTGCCTATTTCTAAACTAATAGCCAAAAATCATGAATAGCATGTCCAAAAACATAGTATGCAAAAATACCCAGGTGATCTACTGCTTCGGACGATATTTGTGAGTGTGATAGACATTTGCATTTACATTTATTAATTTGGCAGATGCTTTTATCCAAAGCGACTTACAGTAGGAGAGCATATAACATTTGGTCAACACGCTAAATAGTACCGATAGTTTACAAGGCCATGTTATTAGGAGGATTAAAGCTGAAGTAAGCAATTGAGAGAATGAACAACATGAAATAATTTTTTTTATTAGACAAAACATAGACAGTTATTGGTTAGTCAAATAAATGTGGAACAGGTATGTTTTGAAGGATGCTGCTGTTCGAGTGGAGGCTGGCAGTTCATTCCACCACAGGGGAACCGAATGAGTAAAGGTTTTGGCAAGCGATTTGGTGCCTCATTGTGATGGAACAACCAGGCGCTGCTCAGTGAGTTAAGTGAGTTAAGGTAAAGGGGTACATTTTCCTTTACCGTTGTGAAGGCTAGTGTCAGTGAGTTGAATTTGATGCGCACGACAACTGTCGGCCAATGGAGTAAAATCAGGAGGGGTGATACATGGTTTCTTTTAGGCTGATTGAAAACCAGACATGCTGCTGCATTCTGGATAATTTGCAGGGGCTTGACTGTATTAGTTGGGAATCCGGTCAGTAGAGAATTGCAGTAGTCCAGTCAGTAGTCCAGCTTGGACTAGCAGAGAGGCATGCTCCAACAGGAAGAGTCTGATTTTGTTGATATTGTATAGAACTTACCTTCATGTTCAAGTGGTTGCTGCGATGTGAGAGGTGAATTTCAGATGATTATCAAACATCACCCTCAGGTTCCTCGCAGACTTGGTGGGTGTTATAGTTGAGGATCTGAGCTGGATGGTGAAGTGGTGTTCGATTGATGGGTGGGCCTGTACAACAAGGAGTTCTATCTTGGAGAGGTTGAGTTGTAGGTGATGATCTTTTACCCAAGAAGAGATGTCCAGAAGGCAGAGATACTGGCAGAGATCAGGTGGGGTCATCTGACTGAAAAGAGAAATAAAGCTGCATATAATCTGCATAAATGGTATGAAAACCCATGTGCTTTAATAATTGGTCCCAGGGAGGTGGTAAATAT
Organism: Oreonectes daqikongensis; assembly: GCA_026939265.1. NCBI lineage: Eukaryota > Metazoa > Chordata > Actinopteri > Cypriniformes > Nemacheilidae > Oreonectes > Oreonectes daqikongensis. The sequence continues at coordinate 121,337 of JAOTQM010000007.1, forward strand.
ATAAAGAGGAGAGGGTGAAGAACTGTTGCCTGAGGAACTCCAGTTGTCAGCTGGTGAGATCTGGATGTCTCGCCTCTTCAGGATACCTTAAAGGATGCAGTTCCAGAGATGCCCAGTTTGGAGAGAGTGGACAGCAGGATCTGGTGGTTCATTGAATCAAATGCAGCAGAGAGGTCAAGCAGCCCTTGCCTGCCATAATTCTATTACAATTCTATTCAATCATGCCATGGGAGCTGAGGCACAGGCAAATTCAAAAAGTGTATAAATAAAAAATAGCTGAAAATTGTAAGGTGCGTAGTTCGATCATTTCAAGTGTTAATACCGAGACATGTATTCCTGGCAGTTAAATTGTGCTTACATTTACATAAGCTTTACCGTGTTTGCCACTGTTGTTAATACAGCATAGGTCAAAGTGCATACGGGTCACAAAAATGTCACGAAAAATGTCACGAAATGTATTCATACTGCACCCGCATACTACAATGTACTGAACATACTATTTTAAAGTAGCTACTTCATTTAATTCAGTACTGTCACAGTATGCATTTCGGAGGCAGAATCAGATCAATCCACGCAGAGCACCAGTGACAAAGCACAACCAACCAAAATAACTGCACATAACTTCTATTTTATGATGGTGATAAAGAGTCAATTCCGCAGCACAACAGCTTTAACCTGATCACCATGCAGTTTTGTATACAAAAAAGTTGTTTTGATATTCTTTTGTGTTTCACTGCAATAAAGTTATAAGTGAGAATTGATGGTAAAATCAATGCGAATGTATTATAGCATTTTTACTCTAACACTTTTCTATGCGATCCACAAACAACAACAAAAAAATATAAATACAGAAAACATACCAGTTCTGAATCTACCTGACTAACTGTCTACTCTCTAACTATTACATTTTTTCTTTGCCTCAGCCATTATAGTATTTTCCCGGTAATCTACAATTATTGTTATAATTATTGACAAAATTTTTCTCGTTTTGGATAAAAGTGTCTGCTAAATGAATACATGTATATATACATTGCAATTGAATTATTAGACGCATATAAATACAAATATATATCGCTGCTGTACAGTGTTTATTCCACTACCGGAAAAACAGCAAATTTGGTTTTGGAAGGACATCAATGATATATATATATATATGAAGAGTTTGGTTCCAAAACGCTATAAATCCATTTTCAAAAATTGTCAAAAATCATGTTTTTTGATTGTGCATTCCCATTAATATGAATCTAACTGAAGTTGGTTAGTTTTGATTTAAGCCATAATAACTAAAAAAATTCAGCTAACTAACACAATAAAAACATGATAACATAATAAATAACATGAATTTTGAAAAAATAAAAAAATGGATTTATAGCTTTTTGGAACCAAACTCTTCATATATATATATATATAAAGTTATATTTAAAACTTCAGCAATCTTTAAAGTAGAGCACACATAGTGTGTTGTGATGAGATCACGTTCATCAGTATTCATTTAGTCATCAAGGTTTTGTGATGAATGTTAGCCAAAGTGTCAGTGGGTTTACGAGCGAAAGTGCGCTGTTTAAAATTCTGGATTTGTCGGACGGCCTGTCATAATTTATTGGAACTCATCTGTAACAAGGGCCTGGCTTAGATTTACACACTGATTTGAAAAATAAATAAGAGCGATACAGACCTGCGCTGCTTTAATGACAGACTGTACAGACATGAAGGAGTGGAGATATGAAACAGAGAGAGGAAATTAGATATTATGCCCTCAAGACAACTGCAGCCACTGGTCCATTCATTATTAGTGTGATATTTATTATTAAGAATTCCTCTCAGTGAGAGGCCGCAGAATATTCTCTCGACTCGAGCACTTTGAGTCTGTCAGGAGTGAAGTGTGTGCCGATCATTTCTGTAGCGCTGCTCCTGCTGACACGGCAAATCTGCGAGATACATCATGTGAATATTGTCTCGCTCGCGCGTGCACACACAAGCGTTCATGCAGAAGCGGTTTACAGAAGCTCAGACATTCATGAAATGAATATTTACAGTTGTTGTGATGGGAACCAGTTTGTCTAAAAGCCGTCTTTTTAATATACAAAGGATTTTTAAGCCATTTTAAAAACACTGTATATCTATTTTTTTGGCAGGTATGCTTTTTATTTTACTAACAAAAATAAGTTACACACACATCCATAGCCTATATATAACTGAACATATATTATTAACTTAAATTAATATGCAAAATGTCCAGCCCTGATCTCACTAATTCTTATGAATTCGTACAAAAATGATTATTAGAAATAAAACCACAATGAAGCCTCTCGGGTTGGATGTTCTCTAACTGTGTGTAGACGTCACACTGGCCCCCCGCTGGTACTCTATTTACCTTCAGCTCTGAATCAGGTCTGTGACCTACTTAAGTCCATTTCCACCCCACAGCCCCCACAATTTTCCCTTTATCTTTTTTTACAAGCTCATAGCCTCTCTCTCTGTCACCCGGTTGGCCCAGTCCGGCCCAGGCCCAAGGACGATACAGCCATGGCCCTTTGGTAATGGATGGGCTGCCAGTGGGACCTGCTGGGCAATTGTAGGGGCAGGAGCCGTTATATGGAGTTATACTGCAGCCTATTTACTGAGGTGATGAGCTGCAGACGTCCCCCATTATTTATGAAGAGAGGCCAGCGGAGGAGGGGCAGAGGTCACTGAACCCAGGTAGACCAGATACATTAATAAGCTGGGTGGACGTCTCAGTTTATGTGAAAGCATAAGAGCAAGAGAAGAAAGACACGGGGAGAGAATACATGCAGCATTACCTATAAATAGATCGATTTAATATATTAAACAGTGTTCGGCACAAGCTGAGGGGCATTAATGTCTTTTTTTTAATAAATGCATTTCGTATTTCTGTAGTACAGGCAGCAATTCTTTCTTAACTGTAACCTTTACTGAAGACATCTGTCAATGTACAATAATGTCCATACAATGGATAGTGTTGTTTGGTTATCAACGACTTTCAAAATATCTTTTTTTGTATTCTGCAGAAAAAAGGTCATGCAAGTTTGTAATGACATGAGGGTGAGTAAGAATTTTCATTTTTGGGTGAACTATCTCTTTAATATAATATTGGCTACTGCTGTTTTTGCATTTACAGAATTCAGCCGGTTTCAGCTCATGTCCTGTTACAGAAGACTATTACATCGATTGATAGGCAGTTTTCTTTTGTCTGATGATAGGTTTCCTAATAAAAAGCAAACAGTTTGTAGGGGGGGGATTTTTTTCTAGAACACAATTGATCAAAAAACTACGTAAAGCAAGATGGGTCAGCAATATTTTACAACTTTCTAATTTCGACAATTTTTAAGAGTAAAGTAAAACAGAAATAACCACCGCAAAATCATTAGCCATTAGTTAGTGTTTAGGCCTCAATTCAGTATAAAACGTATAAAAAGTCAAATCGAATCAGATCAGCCATTAAATGGCGTGAACGGTCCGCGTGATCTCTGTGTGTGTGAGGTCAAAGACATTGTTTGATGAATGAAACTCTCCCATTTCAAATGGCTTTTAAAGCTTCATTGTTCAGTCGGCCAGTGTTTCTCTTGATAAGATAAATAGCTCTGTTAGTTGTGGTCAGCTGGGGACTGACTATGATCCAAAAGGACCTTCAGACACAATAACTGCTGTATTTCTGTGATAAACTGACTGCATTTACAATGGGGTTGAAATGAAACACTCCATGGAGAGATAACATCACTCTCAACTAATCTTTGGATGGATTTTACTTTCGAGGTAAAGGTTTGTTGTGTTTTCTGTCTTGTTCACATGAATCTAGTTTAGATTGATCTAGTTGGGTGAAATATTAAAAAGGCCTATTAAAAAGTGCACTTCCTGTCGCAAAAATATAATTGACATATCGGATGGCTTGAAAGTGATCTAATAAACGGTAATGTTTTCGCTTGCTTCTTCAATAGTTCAACCCTGTTGTTTTCTAACACCCTGTGAATAAGATGCAAAACAAGCTACATAACTATTAAATATGGTTATTTTGGTTTCATTGCTCAATCACAAGAATGAAAGCATGTTTATCTTAGCGACCCCTGAGAAGCGTAGATGTTGAAAAAGCTGAATATGTGAATGACTAATTACCCTGCATTTAGTGTCCTGCTGGTGTCAGTGTCTCAGTCATCATTAGAGCATTGACAGAGCTGCTCAGAGCTCATACAGAGATACAGAATGAGATGCTGTGAATGACTCTAAGAAGCTCAACTGGCAGCTGGACATCAGCAGAGGAAACCAGAAAAGATGTTGTCACAGATGTTCATCTCCACTGCCAAATGGCCTTCATCAGAAAATACAGGCAAATATATCCAAAGTTCACTCAGTGGCCAACATGGCATTGCCTCTGGGCGGCTGTTATCAAGTCATGCAAGCATTGTTTCTACTTGACTGGGGAAATGTCAAAATCACCAAATCAGGTTGTCACCGTTTACTTTTATTGTACTGTTTGGCAATTGAGTACCTAAGAGATGGCGTATTTTTGTATGCAAACCCAATGCAATCTCACGGCGAAATCGTAAGTATTTTACGAGGTGGCTAATTCGTATGAATTCGTACGATCTTAGTCATACGTTTTAGTACGTTTTGCTTTGGCACCAGCGACGTTAGATGTACGGGCGGGGTAAGGGGTGGACCTTCAGTATTGCTTAATCGTACGTTTTTGTACGACTCACATCGTATGAATTCATACGAATTAGAGATCAGGTTGGCAAACCCCGGAAGCGAGTTAGCATTTTAAGACTTCCGGTTCCATCGCAATGTCTTTTTTTTATAGGTTTTTGGTCAATTGCCTGAAATAAGGTCTGTGGCTAACAAAACCTCTAAATATTTTCATGTTTTAATCTATGACATTAAACACACTAGTTATAACCCGCTTGTGCTTTTTTAAATCTTTATCGTGTCTTTAAAACGGCGGTTGCTAACACGTTGCTAAAAGGGATTACTTCCTTGGGCGGGGACGTTAGACGTCATCTCACACATAAATCTCACAAATAATGCGACATGGGCATTTTTACTTATGCCGATTGTATTTAGGCTTCAAAAATAGTAAATATTGTGTTAACCTGTAGAGATTATCTTGATAGACAAAACGTGTAAACATTATGAACATTTGTTAATCACAGATCTTATTTTTTGTAACAATACACAGAACACAGATGTAATATATTTTCTTCCAAAAGTCTATGGGAAAAATGCATAGGATTTCGGTTGAAAGAACCAGCAGCATGGCGTCCGGGTTACCCTACAAAAATACGTAACCTCTGAGACACTCCATTAGAACAGCATGAACATTCTTAAACTTTTTTCTCTTAAACAATTTAACTTGTGAAAGTTATTTTCACTTTTTGAGAAAATTCACTGTACTCAGCAGACATAATGGCAATGCCTCTGGACATTCTACTTGAATTGTGGTTAGACTCATATTTTTTGTTACAATGAACAATACTTCTACAGCATTTATTAATCTTGGTTCATGTTAATTTCAGCATTTACTAAAACATTTTTTAAATCAAACAATGTGTCTGTTAACATTGGTTAATGCACCATGATCTAACATGAATAATTGTGTTTACATTAACGTCCATTAAAAAGGATTAATAAATGCTTAAAAACTTTAAAAAAATGTTAGCTAATGCATTTACTACTGTTAATAAATAGCACCTTATTCTGGTCAAATCTGACCAGGTCACTGTCCTGCGGAGTTTAGTTTGTAGTTTAGTTTTGATATCATGGAATCAACATAAAAATGGCTATGGAGGTGTCTGGTCCTGACACTGGAAGAACAATGTTCTGTAAAATTTTGTTCCGAACCTACATACCGAATACATAACACCTGCTTATCATTCGAGTCGAGCTATCACCACCCACCGCCCCTGTCACCTTGTGACAGCAGCCATCAGGCAGATGTTTTTAATACAAAAACAGATACAGAATAGTTTGCATTGATTTAGTGTAAACTACCCAACAGGATATAAAAACAACCTGAAACATGCAACATTCAGTTAATATTAATATTAACAAAAAAAATCATATGTAATCTGTTTAGCGTGTTGACAAAATGTTTTATGCTCTCCTACTTGTAAGTCGCTTTGGAAAAAAGCATCTGCCAAATGAAAACATGTAAACTCAGCAGAACAACAGCAGTCCAGACTGGAAACCCCAGCATTTTGTCTACTTACAGCTAAAAAACAATTAAGAAACTTTTAATATGGAAACACACATCAGCTTTAGTTTAGCCTCATACTGACAATCAAAATGCAAATTGTCAATTTAAGGTCATAATATTTTGTTAAAAAAACAGACACATTCAAAGAGCAGCAAGTCATTTATTGTTATCTATGGTAAAGCTGTGTTTTCTAACTGGCAGTGTCTCTAAAGGGAGAGGGTGGCAACAACCGCACAATAATCATTTCCCTGAGGCTTCGAAAATGTCACACACTTGGCCCGTACACACCAGAGCACGCATACAAACGTGACGCTCTGCTCATCCAAATTAGGTCTAAAGCCAAGCCCTGTGCACAATTTGTTTGTTTTCTTTCTAGTGCTATCTTATTCCAGGATTACTAATCAAACAGGCCCTGGGCGATTACAGGGCGACACATCTGAGGAAGTACTTGGCAGTCTTTCAACTCTCCATGCTGGAGCCAATGGATAAGAGGCACCATTATTCATGAAAACACTCCAGACTGTCTGAATCAACTTCCCAGTTTGTTTTTAATATAAAAACAGTCACCCTTTCACCAAACAAACAGTTTGCAAAATGGCAGCAGATACGTTCATCCACTTTTGAATGTCAGCCCTTTAAACGTACAGAATCGATCATTTTCATTTCCCATGTACATTCACAATGTCCTGTCTTATGTTAAATGTTGCCATACTTTATGGCAGGTGAAAAGATTTCAATTAAAACATTACTGGCTCCAACATTCATTCGGACAGGATTAGTTAAAAAGAAATGTTCATCTTCAGTTTCCACCATGGTCAAGTGCAAATGGTTGCTTTTTGGCTCGAGGTTACAGTTCCACAGATTCAAACAGGTCCCCATGATCCATGTGTGCCAACTTAACTGTGAGGGGATGTCTGCCCTTGCTCAGGGTCCCAACCGCACCTACACGTCACTTGATCCATGTGCCCAAAAAGCTTATCGTACAGCTTTTGTTGTTCCCTCTGTTAAATGTTCTGAGACAACAGACGTACTTTCCGTCCGCCAAGCACTCGTTTTCTGAACTCTGCCAATGAAGGAAGCTTCATTTTGTCTTTGTTTTTACTGTAGACATTTAAGAATATGCCAAAAACCACCAGCAGACCACCCCAGACATACCTGTAAAAAAGTCAAGGCACATCATTCTTAACTAAACAGAAATCTCTTACCGGCTAAAAATATTAATGCACAGTAATAAAAAGAAACAAAAACAAAGATACATTTTAATCGAAATGTAATCATTTTCTGTAACCTGCTAATGTAACCAAGATAGCAGGAGTGTGGACAATTATGTAACTTCAACTAAACAAACATTTTTAATTTCGCCTTAGAAATCAACTGAAATAAATTTAAGGCACTAAAATTATAATAATACACAAAAACTAAAATAAAGATTAACTGATTTTATATAGCTACATAATTGAATAATAAAATGACAAAAGCATATAACAAAATAGCTAAAAACTTAACTAAAATTAACTTAAAAACTAAAGATCTTACAATTAAAAAGCTCATTTAAAAGAATAGTAAAACTATAATGATATCTGCCAACCCTTCATACCTCCCAACCTACAGTATTTGCACTGAAAAATGTTTCATTCAGATCAGCCTGAGATTATGTGCTGCAAATATAGTATTAAGGGTGCGTTCATATGTGTAGTTCGGTTCTTTTGGTCCGGACCAAATAAGAAAAAAAAATATTTAGTACTGGTTAGCTTAGCGTTCTGACTGGCATTTTAAAGGCGAACCTAAAGATACTGAACAGCGTAAGTATAAAGTCGCAATGTGATTGGACAGCTTTTATAATGTATATTTTGATACAGAACTTCACGGACATTAGTGATGTGCACTTTTACGAAAAACCTTCACAAATCTTTTCTTTCGAAACATGTATCAAACTGGCCAAGTCACATGATTTTGGCAGATGAAGATTTGTTATGTTATTGCGGTTTCGAAATGTTTCGAAACTCCCACGTTTCGCCACTAGGGGAGTGCTGATTTAAAAGTGAACTCATGTGGTTAATTTTTACTATGTATATTTATAAAACAGAATTAAATCAGTTAAGTTTGTAGAAATCCATGGTAAATTATCAATTGTGTTAATGATCTGATTATAATTAAATACAACTAAACACACAAAAGGCAGGTGCTCGATGCTTTTACAAAATTTTCAACAGTAGGTGGCTCCAGCACATGGTTTCGAACGCTTTGAAAACCATTTGGTTCAATTTACATTTACATTTATTCATTTGGCAGACGCTTTTATCCAAAGCGACTTACAATTGAGGAAAACAGCAAGCGATTCGTCTAAGTAAGCAATATTCACTAGAAGTGCTAGTAATACAAAGTTTCAAATACAACGTCAAAATAGTATAAGCAATTCATACCAGTAAGGTTCATGCCATTCATGCCAGTAAGGTTCAATTGATTCAAAGCTTCGAAAAGCTTTGTTTCTCCCATCACTACAGGACATCCAAAACAACGTTGTGTACCAGAGTTCGTTTTAATCGAACCAAACATGTCACATGTGAACACACCCTTAATTTAATGTTTAAATAATTGTGTTACACTTACTGAAAAGTGAAAGGTTTTGAAAAGAACAGAAATGACAGTACAATGGTCATGGCTTTCCTTCCCGTAGTCACTGAAAAACAGAGCAAAAATGTTTAACTTCTTTAAAACACATCATATCACCAATATGACCATTTGGAAGTGATTCTCACCTGTGACAGCAACAAGTGCTCCAAACAGCTTTATTAAGGCCAGTACAAATGAGATGCCAAAATATCCCGTCAGAGAAAAGAAGAATGCATAGCCATAAGTGATCACTGGATGCTGATAATGATAAAAAAATAGTGTTAAGACATTTAGAATGTACATCACATTTACATTTACATGTATATATTAAGCAGACGCTTTTATCCAAAGCGACTTACATTGCATTATACATTATTTTGTTTGTTTTGGTTTCTGATTATGTCCAATCCCTGGGATTGAACCCATGACTTAGCGTTGCTAGTGCCATGCTGTACCCACTGAGCTACAGGAAAGCCAATGTATAAACATCAGCTGTAATATCATATCAATTTTGTTCATCACTATTGTACACATCAGCATTTTGAATTGATAAAATACAAAGGTTCTGAAATATGTAAAAATTAAAAACCACCTGTGAGCAGAAGGAAACTGCAGGCCCAAGTCCCCCCACACACAGCTGACCCAGCAGAATATACACAAAGCCAATTGAATAAGAATACAAAACCTGCAAAATAACAATAATATAAGTATAACACAATAGAAATAAAACGCATAATGCTAGATGGACTTTTTAAATAGTCTCTACCATCTCTGAGTTGGTTCCATTATGAAGTTTCATGGCCTTTTCCTGCACATTCCCAATAGCAGCATCCGCACACAGGGCCAATGATATGAGAACTACCCCTAAAGCATCACAAGCAAACAAATAACTTTACTTTCACTGCAAATTTATTTTATAACTGCCATACATAGTAATTACTGTAAACCTGAAGTTCTGACACAATTTTCACAAACCTTCCCATTATCAACTGACTGGAGCAGAAATGTGGCTGTACCTGTTACATTGAAGTTTGGTGCAACCTTACTGTCTGCCAGTGTAAACCAGATCAGACCCAGACTCATGCATAGAGCAGCGGACACATCTGCAACGCTGTAGCGCTTCCCTAAAACATAACAACAAGCATTATCAAACTCTGATACAGATGAACTCAAACACATCACATACAGATGCATAGGCTGAGGGCATATCTTCTGTCTTTTGACCTCTGGCAGCAGGTTGGGTTGTTCAAATCAAATCAAATCAGAAACAAATGGATGAGAAAAGAAAGCTTGAGGTTGCACAAGAAAATGCAAAGAAGTCAAAGAGAACAAAAAAAAAGAATTTAAAAAGGCCAGAGTGTTTCCAAACAGGTAGTTGCCGTGGGGATGGAGGTGATGCAGCAGGTTGTGGTGCTGTGCTTTGATTCGGTCCAGCTTTGATGGGTTGGCATCACACACGCATCCACAACCAACGCCCTGGTGATCTTACGCAGCAGCCTCAGGGGACGCAAGGTCCACGTCGCCAGAGAAAAAAGCAATATATTCTCATGGAAGGCAAAGGGGGAGACGGTGAACTGCTCTCATTCTTTCTTGTTCAGGATATCAAAGATACAATCCAGTTCTTGCATAAAACAAGTGAAAAAAAGTGCTTACAGAAAACGCTAGAAAACTGTCACAGAACTGACCTCATGTTACATTTAAAAGAATAGTTCACCTGAACATCTATAATATTTTTCAAACTGTTTTTATATTTTTGTGCTATTTTTTAATTCTGAAGAACCCTTTTCATACATTTTTTGGGATTACTGAAGGCTTGCTTCTGAAATATTTGTTGTATGAGCAAACTAAAATTTAAGTTATTACAGCAGTTATTAAGTTATATACAGTTATTAAAATCTTCCCTCTGCTAAAGAACACGTGTGTCCTATATATACTATATATTATAAACATATTGAATTGCTGGTGTATGGAAAAAGCTGTGTAAAGATTCTAACATCAATGTCAAACATACAATGTGATTTACCTTGTATAAAAACTCCCCCAATCATGACAGGAATGAGTTTGCAGCACTTAAAGATAACTTGTGTAGGGTAGTTCAAGTAACCCAGGGAAGTGTTGGAAAGGCCCATGGTCCCAACTGTTAAAAATGAGATGATCATGTACGTTTTCCATGGTATCCTGAAAAACAAGAACTATATTAAAATTAGTTTCTATATTCCAAACTAGTAAACACTGTTCCAACTTTGCATCTCTGTGCGTGTTTTTTGCTTATTCAATTCAATTCACTTTTATTTATATAGCACTTTTCACAATGTTGCATTGTTGCAAAGCAGCTTTACAGTAAGAAATTCAAAACAAAACAGAAGTCGATAATAAAAGTAGCAAGCAGTCCATCTTTGCTCTTGGTTATTGGTGAAAATAGCATGTGTCGAGCTGGGATGGTCAGTCAGGTGTTAAAAGAATGATAGTGGAAGATTGTGGAGCCCTGACCGAAGCAGGATGATGTAAGAGACAAGGAATTTAAATATATCAACTGCAATTAATGCATTTATTAAATTTGACAGAATGTTATCGCAGACTACTTAAACCCTCCATTACTCAAACAAACTGATACAACACCACCTAACAACAATTAAAAGTTGTTTTTTGTTGGGTCAGTATACATACGTCCTTAAACAAAACATTTGTATCTTGAGGGTCGAAGTGAAGTACTAACTATTAATCCTAAAATCAGAAAACAACATGACAACGGTTTGCTTTAAGAAATGAACAATACCCATGGAGGCATAACCCACCTTCTTCTTTTATCCTGAGTAAGCTGTAACTCCACCAGACCGAACAATGAGTAAAAACCAAACTGGACTAAAGTCAAATACCAGCCAAATGGTTTAAACCCCTCCACAGAGAATATGAGCTCCTGAAAGCACAACAGACACCATTTAACAAAACTATTACAGCATACTAGAATGTACCTGTTTAGTCATATTGTCACCTGTAGGTAGCCATAGACAAGGTAAAAGAAGAAGACGCCAGCGACACAGATGAAGAACTGTGTAGGTGTGTTGAAGCTGCTCAGGTTAATGCCCAGGACTCTGAGTTCCTCTACAGATTTGATATGAGGAGACATCACCTCTGTGGATGACGGCACAGTGATAGAGATGTGCTTCCTTGAGCTGTAATTCACCAGCCCATATTTACCACTCATGATGTCTGCAGACTCCTGAAAAATCAAAAGCTTTCATCAGGTTTTACATTCTGTATACATGACAAAAATCTCAAACACCTCTATACAGAATGCTATCCAAATCATTCTGTTTTGATTAATAAATCCGATTTTACCTGTATTAAGCAGAGAGGATTAGAGTGATTGATCAGTTGGATTGATCAGATTCTGTCAGCTCTCTGACTGTACAGCACATTGATCTCACATCATATGAAACTTACAGCTCTCTAAACGACGCGTTTCAGGACTGACACGTGTGTCAGGCTAAATCTGTGACTTTAATCATCTGAACGAGTTATAAATCAGACATTTAACATACAGTCATTTACTCAATGTGTCATTTAATGTGAAGAAAACTGTTAGCGGCTAGGATAACACATACTACACTTCCGGGTTCAAAAACGAGTTGTAAGCGCTTGTTTCAGGGTAACAAAAACATCACTTCACCGTTTCCGCCGAACAGGAACCAAATCAATTTCCCTTTCCATTAAAATGTGAGTTACGTGCGTAAAATATACGGTAACGCTAAAGGTTTTGTGTTGTTCTGACTCCCGGCAGCAGCCAACAGCTTCCGGTAAACTCTGACCTCACACGCGTCACTGAACACACACACGTGTTTCTGCAAATGGAGATTTTTAAGGGGAAAGAAATTATTTTAGTAACGTTTGAGTAAAGACACGTAAAAGTAATTGTAAATATAAATACAAACGTATTAACCACACACTAAACTATGTTTTTACTAAACATTGCATAGCTGTTGGTTACTGCTTCCTGCCTGTTGTAATTGACTTTGAGAAAAATACACTTCCTCACACAGATTTTCATCAAAATTAAAGTTAAAACTTTCCTTGGCAAGTCACAGTTCCAAATATAGAGTTTTACCAGTTTTATTAATTCAAAATATATGTAAAAATATAATAAGTTTTTATTGGGATTGATTTATAGGGTAGGTCATTTTTACCCCAGCACAGAAAGAAATTTCTATGAATCTATGTACACACTAAGAAAATTAATTTTCGATGTCATTCTAGTATTTACCGCCCATGGACTACATCCAGTAGGCTACATGACAAATGCGTTTGTGGTTTCAAGGCACTATTTTATGGCATTGCATTGTGATGCAATAGCTCACTGTAGTATTTTACTATACTTAACAATTTTCTATTTCCAGCAATATATGTAATTTAGCAGCAGTAGTATTTAAATTGGAATTCCTAAAGATTTCTAAAAAAGGATCCACAGAGGAAGACATCCATCGCTGGCTAATGTTTTGTCTTGTGATTTTGTGAATGTAGGTCTCTGAATTAAAACAACAAAAGGATACTTGCATCAGTTTGGAGATAAATAAAGATAATTTCATACCTGCTTATTTCTTGTGTTGGTTTCATTGAAAGTATTAATAGAGCTAGGCTACACAATGTGATCTTCTTAAGTTTGTGCTGTGTGTGAGTTATACAACCTGTTTACCTGTTTGTCCTGTTTGACAGGACAGTGTGTTTGCTGCATTTGCATTATTGGTTTGCATGTAGGCTATTTGAACTTTTTAATGTATTTGATGTTATGCAAAATCTATTGATTGTGCTGACACGCATTTTGATATCTCTTGAGCTCAAGAGACATTAAACCACAAACTATCCTTTACGGTCCAGCCACAGTCTGGACGGTCCACCTCTGGCGAGCGAGGGGTCTATCTACGCCTCCCCCTTGCTTGATTTCCTAGCCTCTCTTCCATCCATTCATTTCCTCCGCTTCCCCCATAGATGACAGGGGCCTTTCCATCCATCGCGAGAGGTTAATTCACTCACGGACGGCGTTATTTCCTTGCAGCCCCTTCCACAATATAAAAATTCAGAGTGGACAGGCCCATCTCTCATCCGTCTGAGATTTGATTGGAATGGTATTGCTTCCTGTCCCGAGGAGCCCCTCCGCTGGCTTGGCTGCACTTTATGACACTAAATAGCCAGGCTACAATTTTTCCATCTATTCAAAAAAATTCTCTTAATAACTCATTCTTTGGAATGAAAGCCCTCGCTCTCCGCTCTCAGCAGAGGACGGGCCCGTCCCATTTACGTCCACAGGTCAGCGAGACGGAGACCTGGAAATGTCCAGAATTCAACGGGTTAATTAATCTCCGAATTTACTGCCCTTTTCTGGCACCCGCTCACCGAATCATAGTCCCGTGGAGGCGTCCGTGCCATATTTACTGCCTGTTAATAGTATTCAGCAATGCACAGAACCTTCCGTATGCATGCGGCTCTTTTGCCACCCATCTAACTTTACAAGTGATCTCATTTATCAACAATGACGGATTTGTGCAATGACTTTCACCTTTTGCAGCCCTTCATAGCAGATCCTTATAAATAATGAAATGGCTATTTATTGATTATTCAGAAAGGTACATATTCCCATAATGGTCTCAGACCCGATCAAATAACCAGTAATAAATAAAACATTAAATGCGGAAGGAAATGCGCTGGCTTTTCAAAGACCAAAATCTGGTTCCAATGAGTTCTGTGGCTCAGCGAATCAGCGGGCTCTTCTGGGAACGCTGAATGGTAGAGCGATTCTGTGCATGGATTTGATTAGAATTCAGGTGACCTAATGACTGTTGTGGTCCTGGATGAGTCTGCAACAAATGAGAAAAACCACACAGTGTGTGTTATTTAAAGGGATAGTTCACCCCACTAAAAAATGATTATTCACCCTCGTGTTATTTCAAACCTGTATTAATTTCTGGTGCAGAAAACTAAAGAAGATATTTTGAACAGCATTGGTAGCCAAACAACACCCTTCCATCGTAGGAATAAAAACCAATATTTGATCTCAAAATCTTTTTGTTGGTGTTCAGTACTCTTTCTATATTGCCATATCTGCAAAACTTCCACTTCACTGGAAATTATTTTTTGTCCAGTAATTAAACATTGTCAAAGTTGACAAAGAAGTTAAGATTAAATATTTGCAAAACCACAGACAAAAATGAAAGGTGACCAATAATAATGATTTTGAAATACAATAATAAAAATGATAATAAATATCATGTTTTTGTTTTTTCCCCAAAAGCTACTTTGAATAAAGCCACCAACAGCAGGTGAACAGGCAAAGAATCAACAAAAATGTCCTTTAAAATGTATCCAATATCCGTTTAAAATATATGGTATCCACTGAATTGACTATAGTGTAAAATCCTTCAATAAAACATTGGGACCATATGGTAAAAGCAGTGGCTTCACTCCTCGTTTTTAACTCACTTTGCCCCATGAAGAGTAAATCACCTCATACATCTCCAGTCATTCTTACTGCCACCTTCAAAATTGAAAATACCAAAGGAGAAATTATACTGGCTCCCTTTTTATGAAATAATGCTCAAATGTATTTGTTATATACTGCTTCTCTTCCTAACAACCGGGCATGACAGTCATTTGCAGAATTGCCCAATGTCATATTAACTTGAAGGTTTCTTAATAAGTCATTTTTGGCTGTGTTATCCAGGGCTATAGGGTCGACTCTGTTGTCGTCTTCCTGTGCTTGTCTGAATCCTGCTGCATGACTTGGGAAACAGATGGTATCAGGCCAATATTACTTCTCAAAGCACTCATATCCTCTCTCATGTTATTTTCTTTGATCTGCTGGGCTTTCTGCGCTCACTTTTTTTCACAAGTCTTTCTCTCTTTCTTTCGCTCTCTTTCTTTTCTCGTCTCTGTCTATTTGAGGTCAGCATTCACTCATACAGGAAAGTGTGCCCGTGTATATAGCTCTTCTTAGATGGACTGTATTGACTTAATGTATATTTTATGTCTTTTTTGATCAAAAGAAGAAATGGCAGTCTTTCTTGGATTCTGGACAACAATGAAATAATTTTTTTCTATGATGTCAGATTTGATGTCATTTTAAGTCAAATTGTTAGAAAATGTTCTGTTCCATTCTGCTTGAAAAATCGAGCTATATCTCGAACTAATAACAGAAGCATTTCACAAATTACACACATTTCACAAATCTTTTGCTACAAAGCCATTTTCCTTCAATAATCAGAAAACATTTCACTGCATATCACCTCCTTCAGCTTAACAGTGTTTTGTGTGGCCCTTTTGACCACAGTGGGACTTTTCAAGATGATGAAAGTTACTTTGATTTGATTTCATGAAGAAAACCAAAATTATAAACAACTCTTTGTTTTAAAAGAATTTTCATTATTAATGTGTTATTATGCCACAAAAAACTATTTGTTATTTCATGCAATAAAACTTTGGTTTAATAAAAGTGTATGTGAAAAATAAGTTCTTATAAAGCGCTGGTAGTGTTTGTTGTTTTGACGTTTGTAAAAAAATGGGCCTCATTTACCCTGGGGGCCATTTAATTTTTTTTACAAAAGTGTAGGAGTTTGTACTAGTCTGTAATCGCACTGGAAAGTCGCCATACACCATACTGTACCTTCAGAGTTGATAAGTTACTCACTATGAGAGGTTGAAGTAATGTTGAGGATCAGAACTTAAACAACTAGCCACTAATCTAGTTGGCAAGCCACTAGTGACTGCTTTCTGAAAGATGTTCGGGTTTGTTGTTGTCTCTTGGCACTCGTGGCTGAGGATTCATTCACCGCAACACAATGCAATAACATTCTCTCTGCATAGACGCCTGTCATAAGTCACATGAACCTCTAGAGCTCTGCTGATCTGCGAAAACTTTGATATGGAGCTTAAAAAATATTTAACATCAAATACATTCTGTTAGCTGCAACAAAAGTGAAAATGAAATTCAGTTTGAATCTTCAGGAGAAGCTGATTCTTGAGAACAGCCAGGAGGGGGAAGCAGACTTCTGTTGAACCTACAATAAAATATAACAGAGTAAATACATAAAATATACAAAATAAATAAATAGAAAGCAATTCAGATTTAATTTGTGCGATTAATAATTGCAGTTGGAGTCATTGGATCTTAAATTCACAATTCCACTTTGTTTTAATAAATAATACTTCATGGAGACTTCATTGAGCTACAGTACGACTCATTAAACATATTATAGACTATATTGAGAGAATATACAGTAGCATAAAACTATTACTAAGTTGACACTTTTTTTGAACTTTTTTTGAACGTAACAAAGTAAAATCAAAACTGACAATTCTTATTATTATTTTTATATGGAATATTGCAGTGTTTATTATATATTAACTATTGGTGCAGGTCATTTTTTATTCATGTGCCCTTATAATCTTAAATCAAAGTCAGAAACATTTAAAGAAAATACAGAAACCTCCATTTCATGATGACTTTATAATCTTAACAATTTATCTTACAATTAAATATAGTTCAAATTCAATTAAATTCTTAATTAGTAAACATTATTATATGTTACAAATATTTAATTATTTTATTAGATTTTTAAAAGTGCACTTTAAACCTATATGGATGTTTCGGTGAAAGCTTTGCAGTGCAGTTGTTATTTTTTTGTGTGTTTGATAAGGTATTCTGGGTGGTTGCTATAGCTTAGATTTTTCTTTGTCTAGAAAACACATAGCTCACATTTTGTCTATAGCTCAAATGATGCAGGGATGAGGTGCATGTTGAAGTTTAATATAGCTTGCCTTTGCAAACACTACCACATGTTTCTATGCGTGTGTGTATGTGTTATTTGTAAAAATACAATACTAAGTATCACAATGTTTTTACACATGTTTATTGAGAAATCAAAATATAATAGACTTATCCGCTTTCCAGGGATTATGCGGCACAATGACACATTGTTAAACTGTTCAAAGTGGCAAAGGAAGTTTGTTTAGTTTTGCTCCAGGCTAGCACTGTGCTCCTGGTGACTAGAACTGTGTAACGTCATACCACTTTAATGTGGCTTTGATTGACAGCTGGAGGATTGGCATTCTGAGCTTGAGGGTGTATAAGGGGTGGGTATCTTCAGCTGGCACAGCGGGACTTTGGAATTTGAAGATGACAGATTTCATGAAAGACACATTGGTTGTCTCACACTCATAAACAGAAGAATGAATAGCGGTCAGGAAGGAGAATCAAGAAAAATAAGAAGAAGGGAAATTAAATTAAAGAGCTCAGTGACAGCACAAAACATGCGTATGATGTTTTATGACTTGCCAGAAGATTTTAGCACCTGTGGTGTACTGGAGTCAGAGTTACAGTTCAATCACCAGCTTTAGCAGGTTGCTCTTGGAACGGACAGGTAGAGGCACGGTGGAGGAAAACAGATTTAGATAAAAGATTTCCAGGCTCTCATCCAAAATCTAGTGGGTTGTCTTGCTGTTTGATGCCTTCAGTGTGTTTAGATGCAACACATTGAAAAGGTCTTGTAAAAAAGTTTTACTATAATTAGGGAAAGTCTGAAATATACAATGGTCATGATGTGTGAGACTGCTGGAACAAGTAAATGCACCAGGTAAAATTAAAAAAAAAAAAAAAAGCCCCTCGAAAAATGTCCAGCTGACAAAAACATCAAATACCTCTTATTTGTATTGCCAATAAAATAATGATCTGTACATTTAATTACAGAAAAAGTATTTTTAATTTTTTTTAGAAAAATTCTTGTCCAATCCTATTGCCACACACATTCCAGAGAGCATAGTACTAAGCCTGAACACACCTGTGTTTATAATCACAGTGTTTTCAGCATTTCATCTGTGGTTTCTTATGAGTTCATCATTACACTGTTGATGTTTCTGAGGTCTGATAAATGCTCCCACACACAAAAAAGGGACTACTTTTTTTACAGCCCGGATCCCTAGTGACTAAAGGTAATGAAGTTTAATTTAGCAAAACACAGGATTTTAAATGTGCTGTAATTTAATCTCTATTTTTAATATCATTTCTTTGATCTCCGTGTTTGTCAGCATTGAGGAAAAGGTATACATATGTATCAGATTTGCATTCTCTTTAAATTATTTACAATGGAGTGAAATCCTAAAGAAATGTTGTGCGTTAAATAAAACTAAAGTAAAAAAAACAAATGGCATGCATACTAATAAACTTAAAATGGATTTCTGTGGGGGAAAGCAAGAGATATAATTTGATAAATGCAGTACTAACATAGTAATGATTTAGAAAGCTTCAAATATTAAACATTTCTGCATTGAAGAATTCCTGTACATGATTAACTTTTAAAAGCTCAAATTTGAAATCTAAAATATTTCTTGAGTGTAAATAATTTTTGATTAACAAATATTATTCCCAAATTGCTGAAATCTAGTGTGGTATTTCCACACAGCTTTTTGAGTTGTACAGTACAGCTGAAAGCAGTTGTGTTATATTTAAAGTTGCCTCACAGAATGTAAACAGACATTGTGAGAGATGGACTCGTCTCACATGTATGCACCCCCTTTCTCCACATTAATAACCATCTGCATCTGAACATGTCTCTCTGCCTACAGCGTGGAGTTAGTGTACAATTACATATAGTTTAATATATCTGCCGTGCACCTTTAAACAAGCGTCCTCAGTGCATGAGGTGATTTGTCTTTTGCAGCCATTACTCCATTGTACATCTTGATAGCCACAGATTGCTCGCAGCCATGTTTAAGCATTAAATAGTGTATTATTATTTCACATAAATCAAGCAGGGACATGGGGGGATTCATAAATTTTACATTTCACACAGACAGTATTTTAAAGCCTTCTCCATCTCACGGTGGGACATCAGAGCGGAGAGCCATCTACACACACGCGCGCAGTGTCACGAGAAAAAATATTCCGAATCATTTTATGAAGTGTAAATTTAAGCGCTAACCACTTCTAAGAAACTGTAAATGGTTCAGTGTGTTACTGCAGCAGTGTATCCATATGAAATCATAAATTATTGAATACAATTATCACTTAAATCACTTCAAACTATGCAGGGTGTTTCTTTTCAATGTTATAAGTTCAAGTGATGGACTCTAATGATTTAAATTTAAATATTAAATATACAACCTATTTTTATTTATGTGCTTCAATTCTCAAGACCATTGTATTCGAATGTCCCCCTGATAGTGGTTCGCAAAAATGGCATTCATGCATGTTATGAATCCTGACATTTCTGTGAAGTCAGATATTTATTTTTGGGTATTCCTGTAGGTTTATTATAGAAATAATTTATTTGGTTTGTTGTTAAAATTTACATTTCATAAAAAAAATCTTGTGGTTCATTTATAGGTGCTATCACACCCAATCAAAAATGCCGGGTCACAATTTAGTGTCCATTGTAATTTTTAGCTTACTGCAAATCTACAGAAGTTTTCAGTGTAGAGTATTCCCACATTCAGTGTGTGTAATGTTATGGAGGTCTGACAAAAGAACCCTTTGGTGTCAAAGCTGATGAAGTATAGCGGGCAGCAGAGGAATGTGTGTACGTTGTGTGTGTGTTAGTCTGTAGGCCTGTCTGTCTTTGTCTTTAGTCTCTGTAGGGCAGATGCCTTCCTCCTGACAGGTGCTGGCAGCTCCGTTTGCTCACATGTTCCTGTGGGTTTCATGTCTCCTGACACTGGCTTTATCCTCTGGCATCCCGCACGGATCTTGATCACAGTCTCTCTGTAACTTTCACTGGGTTAAATACCTGCGAGGGTAAAAGTAAGTTAAACCGAATCAACATCAGCAGACACATCTATTCTTACCTGTCCATATTTTCCAATGTGAACTGCTCAAAGAATCACATTCTTTTTATTACTGACTGCTGTAGATTCTGTTGAAGGTGTATCTTCACTCTGTTGAAAGCTGGATAATAGTTTATTGACAAGACTGAAGAATAAGAATCTGCAACAGTGATCAGTGGAATTCGTCTTTTGTTTTGGCTTTTGTTGCACTCATTGTCCATATGTAGAGTATAGTCATACTATATAGTTGTTTCTATTTGCATTCATATATTAAGATGGAAACTGTGGACACAGGTCAACATAACAGAAAAGATGCTCTGTAAAAGATGCTCTGTATCTGACTTCAAATACGGCAAATATAACAAGTTCATATTCACTTTTAAGCAATGCAATAGTTATATTTCTGCATGTATTTAGAAGTTCCCAAAATATTTGGATTGGTATCTTAATTTTACCAGAACATCACAGAGACTTGACCGTTAGCTTTTTTGACTTGAACCGCAAACATCACCACCACATGGCAATGTCCTGAAAACCACCCACAACACTCAGCAACTGCATAGCAACACATTTCAGCAACTGCAGAGTAACACCCTGGCAACCCTAAAGTTTCATGGCAACAAGCACCGCTCACAATTTCCTTAGGAAAATTCTAAAAATGTTATATCTCATAATAATTATACTGTATTGAACATACACACTATTAATTTCATTATAATTTTCAGTTAACATTACAGCACATTGAGTCATAACTTTGATAACTCTCTGGTGACCCGTCCCTCTCTCAGGTAAACTTGAAATCTGAAAGAACTCATGATTAATGGTTTGTGGTGTAGCACATCTAAACCACATTATAATAGATTGTCTTTTAAATATAGTCTGTTGACACATAAACACTAATAGCAAAAAGTTCTCAAAATTGCTTTATTTAAGTCATAATGAATAAAACTGACACTTATTTTTTTACAACAGAACATAAATTAAATAGTAGTTTTTACTTCTACACTATAGTACACACACTGCATACAAAACAATCTTAACAGATCAGCATTAATTGGCATCTCCTGCGTTATCTCATGCTTCCTTTCTGCCCTTTGGTGAAATGTGTCTTGGCAGGCATGATCTCATTTAAGTTTGTTTTCCTCTCTCCAGGACCGCATTTGAGATGGTTCCAATTTCCAACCCATTCTCTAATTTTCAACTCCAATGACAGACAGCGCGTGCTGAAAGAGCTGTTTAGCTCAAGTAAAGCATTGGTAAGTGATGATTTTAAATGCTGCATGACATTAAAATGTTTGTTCACTTTTGTTTAACCTAATGTCCAGAAAACAGAAACATGCTGGTTTACGGTGTTATATGTGCCGTACAGCAGCTGAAATAACCTGTTTATCTCTGATAATCTGTCTCATGTTACATGTGTACTTTATGTACATATGTATAGAGTGTTGAGTTTTTGTCAGATGTTTATATAATGTGAATGACTTGAATGTGAAAAAGTTAACAAGAGAAGTAGTGATGTAAATAATTTGTTTTTGCAAATATTTATGGATGCATGAAATATGTAATTATGTTATTTGAAATTCATTCTTGTTTGCTGAGAGTGTTCAAAATATGTAATATGTCATTTGTAAATATGTAATGTGTTTAACACTGTTGGAAAAATACTTATCTAAACACCAATTATTCATTTATATTTGATTTATTTGCACATTTACATTAAATCTGTTAATTGATTTATATTTAATTTAGGTAGAATTATGCAACTGTAAGTATAAATACATCAATTAGCAGTAATAAAGGAATAAAAAAGATACTATATTGGCTCTACTGTGCTGTCTGTTGTGTTTATATTAGAGGTTCTAAGTAATATATGTTGTAGCAAAGTGCAATTACTAAACATTTTTATATCAATAATATCATTTACAGGATCTTAACATCATTTTATAAAAAAATCTGTATTAGGATTGACAAGTATTAAACGGTTTTCCTCATGCTGGCTGTTCGGTTTATGTTGTTTAAGCTTTATATTTGTCAAATATGTACTGTATCTGATTTACTATATAACTTTATAAAACATGTCTATGTCTCTTTATGTCTATGAGGACCAACCGTATTTAATTACCGGAAAGAATGTGAGGTACAACATTTCAAAAGCATTTCCACATTTCAGATCCAGCCTGCCATCATAAATCTTGTTTGAATTTCCATCTCAATCTGATTATTGCAGCCGGGACTGTGAATAATAATCTGAGGTCACAATTCTCCAAATCTAACAAATGATTGATTGACTCTAAAGCATGTGTAATATGTGGATAATAGTGAATACATTATTATTTTTACTATATAACAAAGTCTATGATTTGAAAACTACTGACACAAATGACTATTCATGATTTCACTGTAACTCAAGACAGATGCACCTACAGATTTTATTGTTACTGTCTGTGATAAATGTGCATGCTAGAGTCAAAAAGACCCAGTATTTTAAGTGCTCATGAATATTGCCCTATAAGAAAAACAGGCTCATGAAATAACCCCAGCACGCCTCTGACATGACGGTTTAGCGAGTTACATGAGAGCATCGGGTGCTTTTTGGCAGGATTCTGATTTGTGCATCTGTCTGTTTTGGTGATGGATATCTGTCCGTTGGCTTAGCAGCCCCATTTGACTCCCCTCATAATTGAAAACTTGGCTTTGTTGTCTAGGGATTTGTGCTCTATAAAACAGCTTCAAAACAGGAAAAGCAATAGTGAGAATAGAGCCAGAGTATAATTAATTTTGGGACTATTATTGCAGGAGGAAGAATTCTAATCAGTTACAGATTCCTTCCTGTTTGGGTAGCGTGACCGTAACCAATTACACGTGAACTCTGAGTTACAGTTTCACTTCCTGCGCTACTCCGTGAATGAGTGGACGGCACGGTGCACACGCTGAAACACACACACAAAGAGAGAGAAGGAGAGAGAGGCAGAAAGGATAATATAACTGTACAAATGAACGACATGTTTGACTTTATGTGCAACAACTTTATCTTTATGTGGCTACTTGAATGTGTGTTCACTGTATAATTGTAAGAATGTAAAAGACCCTAAATTCACTGACATGTATTAAAATTACCATGAGTTGCATAGGCCTGGTCCCTATGCCAATATATAGAGATGATATTAATTGAATAGTAAAACAGCCGTGTGATTTAAAGCCTCTGTGATCTCTCGTCCCAATGCTGTATTACCATATTAACTTTCATATCAAATCTGCTCAAATGTGTGGTTTATTCTATCCTATAAATTAAAGGGAAACATTCAAATAACAAAACAGTCAGATTTAAACTAAAAACACACTGATGTGAAATTCACATAACTAAACATCTGAAACATTTTGATGTTTTGCCTTTTGGGAAATTAAAATCATTATATTGAGAATTACTTGTTAATTCAATTTATTTTGTGTATTGATCTGAAAAGAATAGAATACAAAAGAAAAAAATATGTATAGGGGAACAATATAAAGAAGAATACGATGATGTGATGATTTAATAAGACTGTTTTACATTTACATTTATGCATTTGGCAGACGCTTTTATCCAATAGTTTTAACTATTACAATAATACAGGCAGATGCCATTAATGAAATAAATAATAAATATCAGATAATACTTAGACATTGTCAGCTCGGTGGATTAACAGAAGCAGCTGTGTGTCAATTCCACACAGCATTGTTAATGAATAATGCATCTTTTCTTTGTATTTATTAAGTAAATAATATTTATTTTTGACACTTTTTGTTTTTATTTTACACTGTTTTAAAAATATATCTATATAAAATCACTGTACATTATGTAACGTACATTTGGTGAAAATATAACCTTGATACCTTAACATTGACTAAGTAATGCCATGTCAAAGATTAAAACTGAGTGAAATTAATTATTAATATTACAAACTTTGATGCTCAATATATATGAGACTTTAACAGGCAAGGTCACATTTTATTAGCCTATATCAGTGGTTCTAAACTGATGGGTCAAGTCTCAACAATTGGCCAACATTCAATAGTCACTTGGTAGCAAGGATGATATTATATAGCAATATTAGTGGCAGAAGTGGGATTTAACAGTCTATGTCATATAAAAGAAAAAGCACAAGGTTAAGTGTATGCACTCATTTTTACTTTCATTTAACCAACAATGGAAGTGTGTTGAGTTGTTACTTGGTGTCCAATTTGAAACGCAGGACCGCTATGCTACTTGAAGAAGAGCCATTGTGTATATAAAAAAATCATCTTCGTCTAGAGTTTAACTCCGTCACATATGAACTTTGCAAATATAAGCAGCAAAATTAACACAAGCCAAAGCATCAGACTGAATGACAATGTTAAACCGGTCTGATAAGCGTCTCTGTGAACATGTGGCGACTCAATGCGGCTGCAGCAATTTCACCGAGGTCTTATTTTCTCTCATAGCTCAAGTGGAGGCCTATGGGCTCGCGGCACGCCAAGACTAACAAACATGTCTATTTATTCTATTTAAGTAATGACTTATATAGTGTATTACATGGAGAAGCTGCTGTATAAAATACTCATAACATGAAAAATGGAGTCATTTCCGATGCATTGTCGGCGAACATGAAAACCCAAGCCACTAAACTAATACAAGCACAATTGTCCCCCCGTCCTGGTCAGGATCATTTTCCAAACAAACAGTATTCCTGCAAGAATTGATTCATTTAGACGGTACATTGATCACCTACATTGCCTGCAGTAAGGAGATGGCTTTACAAGCAATAAAATGAGGGACAATTATATTATTTTAGTGAAATAAGACAAAGTGCAGGCGCAGAATGCCAATAGCAAAAGGACTGCATTGTAGGCCAGTGGTAGTATGTGTGTTTGCGTGTGTGTTGGGTTCTCAAGTGGCATGATAATCCAGTAAAGTTTCTCAGCTCTGTTTCCAGCTGCAATCAGAGAATGCCGGCTCACCTCTGATTATGCTCATTTATAAAAGCATCCTGCAGAAATTGCAGCCCAGGGCTGATAGAGTATAAAGATGCTGATCAGAACTGCAGCTAAATAGACTGCACTCGGGGACATAAAGTGTCACACACAGATCTGGAAGACCAATGACTGCGCATAGCGCGTTCCAAACACTGCAGCTTGGAATACACAACAGGGCTACACAAACCCACTGCTGGACCCTTTCTCCTCTCTAAACGAATGCATTTCCACAGCATGCAAATGCTGGATATCCCCCGCTGCTCGTAGGGGCTTCATATGAATCTATGGTAAATATTTAGGTTAAATCAGTTTAAATCAAAAGGTTGATATGTACTAAAACGAGTCAATATTTAAAGTGTTAAAGATCAGAATGACATAGTGGCTAATGTGAAGTGTCAGGATAATTCCCAGCGGCCGTTGATATCAGTACATGAACATCAACATTAATCAAATCAGATACAATAATGCAAAAAACTATTGACTGTATAAAACATTGTTTGACATTGTTTATATATATATATATTTTATATATATTAGGGCTGTCAAAATTAATCGTTTAACATCCCTAATATATATATACTTTTTTATTTATATTTGGTGAAAAAAAAGATTTCTCTTCAGGATTGTGAGTGCTTCACAAGGAATTTTTAAAAAGTTAAACAACTAATGAAATGTTATTGTTATCTTTAAAAGTTATCTGTTTTTTTAGAGACATTTTAAACAACATGGTAAAAATAAAATAAAAATATCTGACTCAGCTACAGATTTTTGGTGAAACTGTTTATTTATATTTATTTTGCTTTTACAGAAAACATTGGTGTAATAAACCTTACATGTCTCACAATTAAAACATTTTACATTTAAATCTGCTAATTAAAATCCTCTTACATAAGCATATCTAAACTCAGATCATGGTTAGAACAACAATAGCATTTTTTATATGATAATAATCAATTACACTGTAAAAATAATCTTTTGAGTTAACTTAAAAAAAGTAACCTGCCATTCAACTTAAAAAATATTAGTTAACTCATTAATATTTTGCAATCTCGTTATATGAACTAATATTTTAAGATGAACTAATTCAAAATTGTAAGGCAGCCAGGTTACTTATTTAAGTTGAACCAACATTTATTTTTTACAGTGTACCATATATATGTATATCGCAACAGAACCCACTAAATACTTAAAAATTAAAAAAAATGCAGAGCTGGTGTAATGTAGAGCCATAAGAAAATATTTTTTATAGTGATTCTGACACAGCTAAAGGCTTTTGTTTTATAAAAACACCCTAGACAAGCATGTGAATATAAAGTGTGCAAATAAAATTCAAGGTGCTTTATTGAATCACCTTGAATGAACATATTTGTTTTATTGTCTTTCTTCTCAAGATTGAATACAAACTGTAGATAATACAGAATAAGAATTGATGCTGTCAGACGTCTGCTCTGAGATGTCACGCTCATCAGCAGAAGTCCATTTTAAAGGGTTTTTGTGAATGAAGCGATTGAAGGCCAGGCTTTGATTGACAGCTCCAGCTCTCTTTGTGTGCCCCCGGGCTGATTGACAACACGGTTCATCTCACATTTAGTGACTGAGCTAATCCAGTAAATTCCTACCAGACGTCTCACAGCCCTGCTGAGATCTCCCTCTTTCCCAGGTGGACTTTTATCTCCCAAAATAAATATGTTTTTCCATCTGTGACTCTAAAACAAACCAAATATAATTAAGTGTAAGTATATAATTAAGCCCGTTTAGAAAGCACTAGCTTCCAATAAATGAATACTGTACGTAGGCTAATTACATGAGGGAATCTGTAAATGTTTGTAATTTCATAGGTGTCAGACTGGATGAAACTGGATCACCTCACTGAAGCCGACTGTTCTCTTGCCAAGTTTAATAATTAACCTGTGTTGCAATAACACACTCAAGACTGTCTTCTTTTTTCTTATTAACTAGAGCGAGAGTTTGTGGTCTTGACCCAGTGACGTTTATATTGTTCAAGCTGTAAATGGCCTTGAGTATCTAACTCCTTTAGGAATTGAGCTATAGGTCTTCTGAACTCGGCAAACCCCAGAGTATTTCTTCGGTCAAACACTTGCCTAATACTACTGTGTGTTGATTTAATTACAGCATGAACTCAGATAATTGTGGTTCATTTGAACACGTTATGTATTGCATAAATGTGCTGTATAGAATTATCATTAATCATCAACATAAGTTATAAAAAGGCATTTAATCAGGATTAATTTCAGGACTGCATTGGTTTTACTGGGATATACCAGCAATGCTTATACTCTTAGTGTGTTGAGTAAATGAAGATGAACTGGATTGTGATCTGCATTCCTGATTTGCGAGATGACATACAGTACACTTGATCTTTTTGTTTACCAGCCATGTTTTTGATCATTTTTACAAAACGTTCATGGCCATCATAATATTTTCTTCTATCTATATTAAAGGAACACCCCCTGCCCATGAGGTCACATTTCCGGGGAAGCAGGAATGCAAAATATGTGTTCGGCACGTCATGTGAACATATGAGCATCACGCATCATGTCAAAATATGTGCCTGCTGCAGACGCATCGAAGGGATTTATGATAAAAGAGGCAATTGACCTCCGGGGCATGAATCTGAAATCCTAGGCAAGCGGTGTCCCCGGCACGTCTGGTTACCCTAAACTAAATACAGGTACACTATATTGCAAAATGTATTGTGACACCCCATCTAATGAACAGGTTTGACAACTTTAGTCATTCCATGAGTACAAATCTTAATGCTGCAACATATCGTGAAATTCTATGAAATTGTGTTCTAATTTAATAGCAACAGTTTGGGAAAGCGTATTTTCTATTCCAACATGACAATGCCCCTATGTTTGAGGCAAGGTTAAGAAAGAAATAATTGATTCAGTCAGTGTGGAAGAACTTGACTGGTCTGCATAAAACCAAAGTCCTGAACACATTTGGTGTGACTTTAAATGCAGTCTTTGAGCCAAAAACTCATCACTCCACATCAATGGCTGATACACCGGGGTACAGCCAGTTTTAAACAGAACAAAAGGTGCTTCCAAATCTGTAACAACAGAGATTCCTTACAATGCCTTAGAAATGCAATTTCTAAAACTGTTTCAAAAGCCCCTTTTTTGTCCCAAAATGACGACTCCTGTGCACAAGTCTTTGGTGTTTGGTGATGAGTTCTTTGCTCAAAGTTTGCATTTAAAATCTCTTACTTTCTGAACTATGCCTCATACACAGGGGCATTGTCCTAACGGAATAGAAAAGGGCCCTAGCCAAACCGTTGCTATTAAATTAGAAGCGCACAATTCTAAAGAATATCATTGCTGTAACATTAAGATTCATGCTCAAGGAAATGACTAAAGTAGCCATACCTGTTTATTAGAAGGGGATCTTCTAATACTTTTGGCTATATAGTGTATGAATATATGATATATCAAACAAGGCAACATAGCATTTGCATAAAAACATATTCTATCTCTGTATGTTCTTTTTATCTTTTCTTTAATGTGGGAAGTTTTCTTAAAACTTTGTAAATTGTGTTTTTGTCAAAGACAGAATGACAGAAAATCTCATCAATGATGGAAAAAGAGTTATCAGTGTTGGGAAGCCATTTTAAAAGTTTAGGTTCCAATGCTAAATTCAATTAACTGTTGAAGATTTTTAAGTGGTGAAGTAATAAAGTATTGTGATTTAAAATTGCATTACATGCTGTCAGCACAATACTGTGGGTGATGTGATTTAATTTTAGTAGGTTCTTAGTAGTAATAAATTGTGCATAATAAGTAAGTTTCAAGAGAAACACTACAGTACCCATAATTCTAAAGCAACATCCACCAATCAGAATTGAAGTTGTCATTACCATGAGAAACCACTCAGAAGTGACTGTACACTCCTGTACATAACTGCTTATATTACAAAGCAAGTTGGTATCTGACCCAATTGTAATGAAATGATTTCATTTATTATTTACTAATCTATATCTAGCATAAGAATAGGCACTGTCATAACATTATCCATGAAATACTCACTAAATTCAACAGGGTTTATCAGAATCCATTACAGCTTTACAAAATTCACATGTGCTGTCAGTTTAAAAGTCTGTAATTACTTTTTGACAGACTCAGAGCTTCTCCCCTAGCGCTTTATTGCACACTACAGGGCTTAAAGCAGTTTCGTGTTTTCTTGAGCGAAATTCATCGAGCAGTCATTACATATGACAGATTTAATGTGACTGTCACATTGTGACTTTTTGTTGAATAATTAAAAGCATGGGAAAGATTAATGAGTGAACATTTCTGCTGGGTAGTACTTCTGTACTGCCAAAAAAATGAAGTCTCTGTGCTAGTTTAGTACACCGTATGCATAGTCAGAGACTGCATTTCTGTCTCCACTGTCTTTTTGGGCATGTTGCATGAAACTGGTGTGATGAAGAGTATGATGAAGGATTCTACATGTGAGCGGAAGGAAAATCTCTTCAGATGCTGCATCACATTAGCTCGACCTGTGATAACATTGAGCTTGTAAATCCTAAGACGACTTGCAGTGCATTAAACATTATACATTTTGTTTCTGAGTCTGTGCAATCTCTGGGATTGAAGCCATGACCTTGGCACTGCTAGCACCATGCTCTAACCACTGAGCTACAGGGAAGCCATGTACATAAAACCGAGTAAACAGAGAGAGAAAAACAGCCAGAAATGGAGTTTGCAGAACCTAAATAAAGTATACTTTGCCTTTACAGAAAGGCACACTGCACATGAGATGTTTTCTTTCTTCTTGTGTGTGAAAATGCCTCGAGCTGGGCCAACTGTTCGAGAAGTCTTGTACAGGTGATTGACAGTTATCAGCCTACTCTCTTTTATGGTTTGGTTTCATTTTTGACAAGTCAGATTAACTCATTAGAGCATTTGAGATGCTGTGTCGCATTGACCCTCTGAACACGTTCTGTCATGCGTTTTGATGTGATAATAGACACTCCCCCCGAAGAAGACACATTATGCCAGGAGCCATGCAAACACTTAACAAAACTCTGCTATTCACACTGTATTTATCATTATACATAATGTTTATTAATATTAAAGAACTGTAGCAATATAGGAAATTATGAATATATTTATACAGGTTTGTTATGAATTGTCTATATTCTCTTTGTGTGTATTTACTGCAGCAGATTTCTACCACACGCTTTATTAGTAAATCTTTTGACAGTCCTGCCCAAAACTCACACCACTTGTAAGCCAATGTTGGTTATGTCCAGCCTTGTCGAGGCGAGCTGAACTGACTGCAGTAGGATTTTGGGTCGCTAGTGGTACAGAAATTATAAGCTTCACCTTTAAATAGAACATTTGTACTCACTTTTTCACCATTTAGCCAAAGATTAGAGTAGCTCTGGGTGGTTTGTGAATGTTAGTTCATAGCCGTTAGAGAGGACGGCAGCCGCTGATAAATCAGTGACTCGCGGGTCCTGACAGTTTGCCATTTACACACAATAAATGGCAGTACACTAAAGCTCAGGCAGACTAGCTGATAACAGAGTCGTTCATTTCCACATATGCATGCTAAACCTGCGTGATAAACGAGATGCCTGCCAGCACTTCCTCACGCTTTTTATCACAGACACACATAGCTCTCTCGCTCTCTTTTTCTCTCTATCCTATCTCAGTGTTTTCTCATTATAATGTGAAATGAGCACAGATCTTTCTCACTAGTCTCAGGCTGTCACAGCATCACAATTAACATCAAGTGGAACAATTTTCTCTTTTTACTCTGTACTTTATTTTTTTACCTAAATTCCCCAAAGTCTGAAAATAGCTGCTGAAGCTTCTGTTTTTCATTGCAACAAATAAGTGTTGGTTTGTAAATCTTGTGTGATCATGATGTACCAAATAAAATAAACACAACAAGCATTACATTGAAAACACTGCAGAAAAAAGATTGGTCTGGAAGAGTGTAAATAATATTAAACAGAATAGCAAAAATAATGGTACCACTTTATTTTACAGTCCTATTAACCATTTAGGCTACATAATATGCCCTTACTGTGTTAATGAGAACCATGAACTGTCCCCTAAACAATATAAAGTACTTGTACTTCGCAGGGTAAGTACACTGAAAGTATGTAATATAAAGTGAAATCAAAATAAGTATGCAAAACGTTTCATGACGTTTAAATGTTGAGTTGAAAAAACATAAAAAATGTTTAAATTCTGCTAACCAGTAAAAAAATAAATATTTACATTTTTTGATATTTGCTTTTTAAAGTATTGGAATTTCTATGCTGGTCTCGTATTGTATGTATATTCTTCATTATTTGGTGATTTATATTACATAATCTTATCTTTACAAAAAAACTATAATCTATATAATCTGGAAAACGTTTTTGGTTCCCCATTTTCTAGAGGCTGTTATTCTATAGTTATTTTCTGTAAAGATAAAGACATATTAATGTTTAATGTCCATTAATCTTTGAACAAACTGTTGCCAATAAATTAGATAAATATAAATCTACAGTAAGTTACTGGCAAACTGCTACATAACTACAGCAACATTATTTTTACAGTGGATAGGGCTAGTTAGAATATAAGGGTTAGGAAATATAATTTTTTTGTAATGGAAGATGTAAATATGTTGGCACAATTGTATGATAATATAAAATAGGAAACATTTCACTAAAGTGAATGTTACAGTCTACCAACGTAATTTGTTATCTGTCAAATTTCAGTTATCCTTGTTTTTGCAAGTTTGAATATTTGTAATTATTTGTTTTGTTAACTCTTCAAGAAGTATATTCACAATGTAAGTTAAACTAAAATATGACACAAACTTGATTTATTTTGAATTTGTTTGGTCACAATATAATTCATCCTATTTGGGTTATCCTCATAATGGTCCCACAATGCCTGTAGTAGTTCATCAATAACCTTTTCAGTTACCAAATAATAAAAATACTACTGAAAATAAACCTTTTTCAATAAATTATCAAAGAGTACCAAATACAGTACATAGAAGATCTCTTACATTCTGTATTACGTGCAGTGCTATTTTCATAATCCCACATGAAGAGGTGAGACCGCACTGGGTTGAACGGTTATACTGTAGCAGCAGAGGATCTCTCTGAAATGCCTCATAGCAGCACAATATCCTGACACATGAGACAGCTTCTCAACCCCCTCAAGGGTGACAGTTTATCCCCCTGCCCCTGATCTGCCCTGGGGCTGGGCAACTGGAAGTGTCATCTCAACTTCACAGGGTTCTGGGAAACTCCATCTGGAGAAATGAGCAAGAAGAAGATACATCGGTATCTTCAGAATAATCTCTTTAAATCAGTGAAGGGGAAACAGTCTGCATTGCCAAGTTGCCTTTTTACAGCACAACTGTCACATTGTGGATAGCAGTAAAAATACATGCAAGTCACAATTGAAAATCAATGAATGAAGGCAAGGGTCTGTATTGTAACCTATTGCGATTTGCCAAGTTTGAGTAAAAATATTCACCACTTGGAATATTGAACCCGAGTCCTATGGATAACTATTGGCAACTGAGCTTGACAGACCCTGTAGGTCAGTATATTCTTTAAATGTATTGAAAAAAAACTTTTTTCTACCTCCTTCTGCTCTTTAAGCTCTCCAAACATAAAAAAGTCCTACAAATGAATTTATACCTTAATCCATGTTATGGGTCTGTGATAACAGTTTGGTGTTAATCTGTGATGAGAGTAAAACAACATTTAAGACAACCAGCCTCAAGCAGGCCACAAAGTTTTTCTGTCGTACTTTTGTTATTTAGACATCCTCCAAAATCAGAGAGCATGATGCATAAAGATCCAGAGAGAGAGAGAGAGAGAGATATGAGAGGGGAGTAAGAGAGTCCTCAGGCCCTACCTTCTCACGTCACGGTCAAATCATGTGTACAACCTGTTTCCAATAATCTGTTAAATTTGATAAAGAGGGCCCGTATTTTATTACAAAGCCCAGGGGCCAGTTGGACTTGTGCTATCATGAATACATTTTGCTCTTATAATAATGTTGCGACTTCAATCGCCTGGCAAAGTAAAACTTGCGCTCTCTGGAAATCGAGTCAGACGGTGACACCTGTATAAATGGAGAGATGATGAGGCTGTAATATATTTATGCCTGCTGCATTAGTGCTAAAAGACTCCTACAGCTGGATGGCTTACTGTGAGATGCACTGAGCTACAACAAATAGGAATATCATTCCAAACAACACAGAAGAACAAAATATGGCCAGAACTATTTAAACTATTAAGAAGCCCACAAACCTCACGCCAGCTCACCCAACACGTGTGCATATTTGCATCAGCAGGCGCTATAGAGACATTTTGCCACACTTCATTCTAAAACCCATATAGATGTACATCTTCACCATCTCTGACATGCAAACTTTCATGAGATTTCGAGCATGTTTAGGCTCTCAAAAGCAAACGGAGCAAACGGAGCAATCCCTCTCATCATCGGTGCTCGGGCCATAATTAACAACATCCCTTTATCTAAATTTCCCTATAACTCAAAGAAATATAGAATCTTATAAATAAACTGTTCAGATTAAGTTAATGTGCCTCAACCCGATCATTTTTAACAGTAACTCGGAAGACACGGAAATGGTTATGTTTAGTGCAGTTGTTTTGATAGAAGGAAAATATACATTTCTAGTTTCAACATTATTTGTTCGTCCGATATTCCTCTTTTGATGAAATACAGATTTTTGAAAAATTTCATTTAATTTTTGATGACTAAAAATGTGTACATTTTAACAGTTTTACCATGAAGCCATATTTAGATCCTCATATCTCTAGGACTGAACCTTATAGGTTGAAAGAAAGGTTGGTTAGGTACAAGAATCTAAAAGGATATTAAGGTATCTCTAACGATTCTGGAGTTACAAGCATGCACATTTTGTAAAAAGAACACAAAAATTGCCCTTTCTTCATTTTCGAGCTGTCACCATTGGCATACAATGCATCATGGATTGCTAAAGTTTACAGATTTAACTAACATATATACCGACCTCGGTGTAAAAATTAAATTATGATGCTGCCATATTTCTAATGTCATTTTTTACCACCTCCAAATTCCCTCCACAATGATTACTTCAATTATATTTATATTTCACAATTTCATTGTTGCAAAGCAGCTTTACATGCATCATAGTTCAAAATTAAAATAATAATAGTAATAGATGAGAAAGAAAATTAATAGACAGTATATGGTATTATTGCAAGCTTTTCTGTATGTAATGTACACTGATGAAACTAAAATAAATACTATGCTAGATTGTCAGAAACTGTAATTTATTCATTTGAAGTATATTATTAATATTGGGGAATATATTATTGTAATATCGTTGTCAGTACAGGAAACCTAAAATTACAATAAACCAGAACAGTTTGCAATTCAACCAAGGCCTGCAGAGTATGCATGTTAAAGTATGTTAACGCACATCAAAATATTTACACAAAAGCAGCAAACTCCCAGTGAGTAAGGGCACGGTGGCAAGGAACCAAAACTCCATTATAGATGTATATGAGTCGAGAAATATAAACCTTTGGAGAAACCAGACTCAACCGGGAGAGCCAGTTCTCCTCTGGCATATTAAAATAACACTGTTGCAACTTCAGAGAGAATGATTACTGTAAACCTTAAAGGCAATGTGACCGATTTCTGAACGCTGTTGTTGTTATTTGAAATTGACAACAAACTATGCAAAAGGAACTCGCCCCTTGCTGCATTGCTCCACCCTTAAACATGCTGTGCAATGCAGGCATGAGATGCTTAGCTTTATCATAGCTTAGACCACGCAAATAATAATGGAAATGAATAAAACAAGCCAAGACGACACAAGCAGCACACTGGTTCCAGATAAACAATGATGCTCAAAACTGCTCCCCTACACAGCTAATATTACAACAACAATCATATCTTGGTTCTGACAAACATCAAAAGCAACGTTACTCACATACTGATCCGAATCAAAACAACCTCTTCTGGGTGATTTTTAGACAATGTTTCTCTCCAACGTCTCTCTGCTGGAAAACATTCATAGTATCGTGGGTGGGCCATTCCCTATTCCCTATCCATACTTTTATATGTATAAAAATCATTATATGTATAAAAATGCAGAAATATTAGCTTTAAAATACATTTTATTATTAAGCAAAGTGCCCTGCACATTAACCTAACTGTACATTTTAAAGGTAAAATTGAAAACATAGCAAAAAATAGCATTTGTTATGTCCCCCCACTATCTATCATTATACTTTATCATGAAATATTAAGGTTTAATCCCTCAAAAATATTATTTGTTTTTGCATTTTAGTGTAAATCTATTTCACAAACCTGGATCACAAAACCAGTCTTTTGAGATTTTTACATCACCTAAAAGCTGAATAAATAAGCTTTCTATTGGTGTATTGTTTGTTGGGATAGGATAATATTTGGCTGAGATACAACTATTTAAAACTCAGGAATCTGAGGGTGCAAAAAAATCTAAATATTGAGAAAATCGCATTTAGTTGTCCAAATTAAGTCCTTAGCATAGCATATTACTCACAAAAATATTTGTATATACTTACGGTAGACAATTTACAAAATATCTTCACATGTCATGGTTCTGCCCTTCTTGTCTGGTAAATTCCTAGAGCCTTGTGGGCGGGTCCATGACAGTGTCGTGTCTTTGTTTATGTGTGGAGACGCGTGCCTAGGGCGTAGATCGCCTACGTCACGCGCTCTACGGTCTTACGTCTTGACCACGCCCCCCGGATACTGCCGCGATCCTGTCCTTCTTGTTATGGCTTTAATTTATGGTCTAGTGGGCAGGATTGTGACAGTATCATGTCTTTGTGTTTACATTTGATGTGGAAGCACACGGCTCGGGCTAGTTCGCCGTGTGTTTTCGATTCGTGCGTCTAAGCCCCGCCCCCTCGTTATCTCATAACTATTCCCGCTAATGTTTTCATGCATCACACCTGTCCCTGTGTAATCATCCCTTGTTAGTGTTCCCTATTTAATGCCCTTGTGTTCATTGTTTTGTGCTGGTACGTTTTGTAAGTTTTTGTAAACTTCGCGTCAAGTCGTGCGTGCGTGCGTGCGTCTGTCTGTGTCTAAAAACACTGTTCCTTCATTGTCACACAAGTCTTTTGTTTGCTGTTTAGCCTTAATGTTTTTTAGTTCTAGTCATTTGTTCTGTTCCCCATCGTGGGTCTTTTGTTTCGAAGTGTTTTTTTATTAAAAGCCTTACCGCTGTCTCGCATCTGGGTTCTCTGTCAGCGATCATGACAATATATTACACATTTGTAGTCATGTCCCCAGGTTTTCACTCAGTCCTGTTACCCTAACACATCCTCACCTTTGAAAACCTTTAAATGTTCCAGAAAACCTATTTAGAGCAGAACGTTTCATCATCTTGGTCTTCTAAAGGCTATTTGAATAACAAAAGTTAATTCTTTGTTGTATGTTTTATGATGTTTTAACTATGACTGGAGATGGTTGATCTCAACATACTAAATTATTTTTTTGGAAGTCACTTGTTTATTTATTTATAAATTTTTGGCAAATCACTATTGCTCAAAGTCCTCATGTTATTGGCATGTTCACCATGAAGCTATATTTCATGAATTTGTTAATTTTATGCTAGAAACTCCGTCCTGTTACTTTCAGTCCTGTTACAAAAATGCTTTTGATATTCCATTTAAAAACCATGTTAAAAAATGTAATAGTTTTCTGAAATTGACCAATACAGATTTTGAACAACACATTTTGTTATTAGATTCAGTGTTAAAAAAAAGAGAAAAAAATAAGTTTAATTTGGAAAGGTTACAACAAGCAAAAGGCACCCATTCTGTAGAATTGCCCGGGGAATGTTAGCGTATCTCTGCCAAAAGCCTTCGTCATACTGTGGGTCCTAATGCGTCTCCATTGGAAAGTCTTTATAATATTGGTCCTCTTGGATCAGGTGGGTTGCCCATCGTCACAAGCGTCTGGCTGAGCTGGGAAGAGCATCAGGATGGAATCTGGAACTTGGACTGATGACCTCTGGAGCATCTAGCTGAGCTGGGAAGAGCATCACGCCAGAGAATGTAACTTGGATTGACGACCTCTGGTCATGGAGAACAACCGCAACATGC
The DNA here is from genome assembly GCA_026939265.1 of Oreonectes daqikongensis. Taxonomy (NCBI): domain Eukaryota; kingdom Metazoa; phylum Chordata; class Actinopteri; order Cypriniformes; family Nemacheilidae; genus Oreonectes; species Oreonectes daqikongensis. The sequence continues at coordinate 159,115 of JAOTQM010000007.1, forward strand.
CAGAAAACTGGAACTTGGACTGATGACCTCTGGAGCATCTGGTTGACCTGAGGACAGAACATGGAGAACAAAACAAACTGATATTAGCGTAGAGGCCGTTCACAGAAAGTATAAGAAAGTAACTAAGTATGATGGAGGTGTGTTTGAGTTTGGTTCCAACAGGCTAAGTATATTGCAGTATATTGCGGTATAGACGGTATGTTTACGGTGAGTTAGCAGTGTAATTGGTGAGTTAGGTGAAAGCTATATTTACTTAATAACTATTTATCAGTGATATTACTACTGGTGTTGGTCTTGCTTCTCTAAAAACTAGAAAAATATAAAAAATTCGAGACAGGGACCTCTGGTTGAGTTGACACGGAATGACCCCCATAGGAAATTAAAAGTTAATAATCAATAAATGCAAATCAAAAAATAATCAAAATGTCCATACTGAATGGACCTCTAAGTTATATTTCTGTAATGTTTATTGTTGGAAAATGTAAAAGACATTTAAATTATATGCTTTGTAATCTGTATTTACACATCCAAAATTGTCTTGCCAAATTGCCTAATGATTTGCAAAGAAGCTTGTTCATATTGTTTCCTTTTTTTAGTTAAAAGCTCAGAACCACGTTGCTATTTTTCATTAACTCTAAACAAACTTCCTGCTGTTTCCCACTTGTTTCCTCACATCAGCCTGATGTACGACAGACATACGGCCCAGTCTGTCTCGCTGTATGAATACTCGCTGCATGCAAATTGTAATTTCTTCACTTTGGTAACAGGTCAATGTGATCCTGACGTCCATAATAAAACAGTTCTACTGACCTTTACTTTAATCTTGTGCCCATTGACAGTGACATTACTCATAGGAGATTCTATTAAACTGGGAGCGTTTGTGATCATTTACACTGATCTATCCCACAGTAACACCCAACGGATATCTACAGATCAAACTGTCACAGCACATAACCTTCTGCAGATGCTGTCATGACAATTTCACTCTGTCAAATAGTTTCTGTTCTGGTGTGGTGAGCAAAGAATCTGAGATCCAGTGAAAATGCAGCATCATGTGCCAGTGAGATGAAGATGTTTCTCTCAAAAATCCTCCTTAACAAATTAGAGCCCTGACAAGACCCAAAGCCTTTTGCAAACAATAATAATAACAATTCATATGCACATTATGCATACAGTTAATAATAACAATATGCTTCATGTCTAAGGTTTAACAAAACAATTAATGTACATTTACAAGAAGAACATTCTTATAATTCATGGTAAAGGACATTTCCAGAAGTTGTTCATTGAGGTTTTGCAATGGCTCCTTATAAAACCTTGTGTAGTTTTAGAAAGGCCATTAAATTCAATGATGATACAGGTACGTAGTTCCTGTTGCTCAGTTGACAGAGAATTGGATTTACAGCACAAGGGTTGTGGGTTAGAATCACAAGAAAAACACATACAGTGCCCTTCACTAATATTGACACCCTTGGTAAATATTAGGCTGTAAAATAAATCTGCATTGTTTCTCATTTCGATCTTTTATTTAAAAACATCTACAACATTCCAACATTTCAAGTAAAGCAATTTGAAGTGGGGGGATATCATTAAGAAAATAAATGTTTTATCTAATATACACTGGCCACAATTATTAGCACCCCTAGAAATTCTTATGAGTAAAATATCTCCCAAGTATATTCCCATAGATACTAAAATTTTCTGAGCACACCAAGGTGACTAGAAACATGATGTTGTCCAGTCTTGACTTCTTGTTGCACAGGAGAATAAATATTAATAACACAAAGTCCAAACCCCCTTAATCATTCATCACAATGGGTAAAACCAAAGAATATAATTCTGATGTCCAGCAAAAGATTGTTGAGCTACACAAAATAGAAAGTGGATTTAAAAGGAAATAGTTGAAATGAAAATAATCCTATTTCCAACATAATTAGGGCAATAAGAGGTTTTAATGGACTGGAGATGTTGCAAATCTGCCTGAAAGAGAATGTGTGTCTATTGTCTTAATGCACACAATGTAAAGATTCAAGATTCAAGTTTCAAGATTCAAGATTCAAGATTCAAGATTCAAGATTCAAGATTCTTGAATTCAATTCAAGAATTCAATAATAAAATATTTTGCTGTAGTTATGCAGCAGTTTGCCAGTAACTGTAGATTTATATTTATCTAATTTATTGGCAACAGTTTGCTCAAAGATAAATGAACATTAAACATTAACAACTCTTTATCTTTACAGAAAAAACATGGAAGCATCCTGGGAACCAAAAATCCTCATCAACCCTTCTCTGATTTTTGGTTCCCAGAATGCATTGCACATGATAAAGATAAAGACTTATTAATGTCTAATGTTAATTTATCTTTGAACAAACTGTTGCCAAAAAAATCTATAAATATAAATCTATAGTAGGTTACTGGCAAACTGCTGCCAGTAATACTATAATTTCTACAGATTGTTTTTAACAATGCAGCAAAGAGAATATTTGAGTGGCCAAAGACTTTTCAAAGATCACAGATGTAGAATTGCAAAAAATAGTTGAATTTTAGTGTCAGAAAAAAATAAAAGAAAAATAAAAGAAATCTGCACATCCGTTACCAAGTTGTTTTGGACACTGTTCAAGAAAAAAAATCTTCTGCTCTCATGCAAAACTCCACCATATTAATTTGCCATACTGTAACTTCAAACAGGACTGGGCTCAAATGGCCATATGAAATGAAAATGAGTTTTTTGGCAGCAAAAACACAAGATAGGTTTGGTGCACATGAAAAAGTTATATTATAATGGGTTGTGGTTAGATCTTCCATCAGCTCATTGGTCAAAACATCTAAATCAACAAAAAATGGGTCGCTGAACACAAAATCATGATTAAAGATAAACATATTGCTCTGAATGAGGAAAAACAAAGCTGTAATCCTACAATAAGAAGACAAGTAAAACTATTTAAGAGCATGCGACCCTTCCTGCATCTTGCCCCAGTGGGTGTTCTCTTGCGACCAGACAAAAACATTGTTCATTTCCTATTTTATATTAGTTACAAGAGCAGAGACCGGATGTCTCCTATTAGACTCCCCATTAGACCTCTCTGGATTATTAATGGCACAAATATTAAGAAGAAAGACCCACACATTCCCTTTAGGGCTGAGAGAGTGTGTGTCTATATGGCAGTCGATGTGTTTGTTTGCGTGTTTGTGTACATCTACATTCGGGTCCCCCCGCTTTGCTAATTGGAGACCGTTTCGTAGTCCTATCCCGCGTCTCATCCCCCAAGGTGGAGGGAATTACTGTGTCTGCCCCTATATTTAGCCCATTTAAGGTTGCGGTCTGAAAGCTAAAGTCAAAAGATGCCATTCTTTATTAATGTCTGAGGCTATGAAATGGGTCGAGTTTCCTGCAGTCGCCCCAGAGGAATTCACCTTTTCAAATATAACGAATGCCTCAATTAAATTCCCTTTCAAACACCATGCTTATTTTTCGATAACAATCGCTCTCTTTTCTCTTTCCGGTGCTTTTCTGCAGAGATGACCCATAAGAGCATGAGAGAGAGAGAGAGAGAGACGACTGTCACTCAGAGAGAGAGAGAGAGAGAGAGAGAGAGAGAGAGAGAGAGAGAGAGAGAGAGAGAGAGAGAGAGAGAGAGAGAGAGAGAGAGAGAGAGAGAGAGAGAGAGAGATGGCGGCGAGATGGGGGACCAGCAGATGGCAGGGTAACAACAGTAATCACATTTACAGATTTCAGAGCTCATCACATAAGTTTAGCTCGAACAATTGCACCATCTTTAGAAAATATTACTCACAATTTAACAGGAAACACATAGTACTACCACATGCATGCTGGTAACTTATAAAAATATAAAAATGTAAACATAAGTTATCTGTATACCATACTCTGCAATGAGCCAGTTTTACTTTTTTACTTTTCATGTTTATTCCAAAGGATACTTTGTGGCCTTTTATTTTACAGCAGTCCTAGTGAAAATCAGATTTTTGTACTTGTTGTAACATTATATAAGTTGCCTATATGAAGCAACTGATCCCAGAGCTGCCCATAGATTACGTTCTGCAGGACCTATCTGCTTAGTTCCTCTGCACTCCTCCCAATTTGTAAATTTGCCTTAAAGAAATAGGGCAAATCAAATGATGTATTTTCTAGTTAGCATTTCAATTTGATTGACAGCATGAATTTGGCATGTCTTTGGTGAAGTTGAAAGCAACTGGATTCCACCAAAAAACATTTAAGAAAAAATTGACCAACAGCAAACGAGTAAATGTAAAAAACATGTTGCCCGGCTGTTGCGCTGAGAAACGTGAGCATTATCCGGAAGGGACCATCATAGACAAAATCTGTTTCTCAGGCCTGTTGTTGTTTAGCTCTTGTTGACTGTTTCCAATTAGCCTTGGGGGGTAAAGAGGATTTGAAAGAAAATACAAACTTCTTCCATTCACTTACTCTTTAGTGGTCGACAACTGCATAAACATATATAGTAATTACATAGACACGCACATGAATGGCACATGAGTGTATTTTTTCTTTTTTTTTGTGCATTTCTTGAGTAAACTACCATCTTGTGCAATAATGTGCAGTCCTATGAAGATGCAGATGACACATAAAGAAAATGTAAAATTACATGATATTCAAAATTTATATTTTATTGTAAAAAGACATTCCTGTCATATTTAGAGGTCATCTAAATCTGTGGACAAAAACTTTTGACCTTCTTGTCAAACTCTATACTACAGTTACCTTCCAACACAACTATCTGTGTGTCACTATATACTTTCATCTTTATCTATATAAACACATGTAAAGGTCTCAATACGCAGTAGTTTGTAGTGTGGAAAACACATGTGTTTATAATCATTTGTTGAATTGTTGCATTAGCTGTGACTGATGTTTGTTGATGTATACTGAAATTGGATGCAATGATCCCCAGTGACTGTCCTAACATCCACCCAATGTTGCAATATAAATCTTTCTGACTGCAATAAAAATGCATTAGGCTTACACTGTGTATTATGTGTTGGAAACACTCTGGACTACATTCCATGTTGTTTGTTACTGGACACAAAGATGTCATTTTATTTCAGCAGAGACTGGAATTTTGAATAGATTACAAAATATTGTGTGCTTTGACAAAGCCCCCTGTCAGATGTCACTTCCCTTAAATCAGAAAATTATTAACAAATTATTAATTTGAAGATTTTATATTTGAATAGACCTAAATGTGTTTTGAAACTCATATTCTTATAATTCAGTCTAAAAATAGTGCTATATACAAGCATATATATATATGCAACCTCTTTTAGTGCTATATAGCACCATTTTTGTAGAGTGTAGATTGCTAGTAACTGCTTTGTTTACATATTTCTGACATGATGTATTGTTTTTTTCATAATATTAGGCTTCTAATAAAAATAAAAATTCCAAAACAAAGAGTTAATTCTTTATTTAGGTGCCTTTTTTATAATATATCTGATCATATTCATAATCTGCTGTCTTATGTTCATAAGTGATTTTATTCATTTTCCTGGACTCTTCCTGAGTGTGACATGAAGGAATGGGCTGACTGTGCTTGCTGAAAATTGGGAGCCATTTGTGGCTGTCCAGCTGCAGGTTTGTGAAAAATCTTCTTGCCTAAAGGAATATCAGAATGACATATCACTCATGTGAACTATAGGATATACAGATAAATGTACAAAACTTTTCCCTTCATATATTAAGGGTGCGTGTGCACGCACTACTATTTTTAGCAACCTATTTATAAAAAAAGAGTTAGTATTGAAAAGAAAATGATGAAACCAGTCTACAACACTATTGCTATCACACACACGCTGTGGTCCATGCTAATTAATTTGGAAAGAAATGAGATATATCTGAATAAAGCATATCAGACCTAAAAACCTACTTAAATAGAGCAATCACAATCTTCATTTATTTTGCTCCTCGTCCTTTAATTGATTATTTGAAGTACGGGAGAGAGACATCCGACTAAACCCTTGAGACCAGCATCAGTCTAGCACAACAACAGCCGAGTTAACCCGTGATCATGTTTTACAGGTAACTATTTCTGTATGAGTTAGATTAGATTAGATTAGATTCAACTTTATTGTCATTACACATGTACAAGTACAAGGCAACAAAATGCAGTTTAGGTCTAACCAGAAGTGCAATAGCAGCAAGTGCAGGATATACAGTGGTTGCATAAATTACATAAATAAATATTACAGAAGTAATTTACAGATGGAAATGTACTATGACCATGATTTACAGATGTCTCTAACTATAGACAGAAATTAACAAGTTACTGTTATGTGTTAAATAATTATTGTGTGAATCTGAGTCAAAAGGTTTATAGATCAATGCTACTAATTATATAATTGACATAAAACATTTATACCACTGAGCACCTCAATAATATAAACCGCAATACTTCTGTATCTTGAGATAAAGTTAAAAGGTATTTAATAAGACTACATTTGTGCATCAGGAATTGACTGGATGATAAAAAGTGAACATTATGTATCAGTCAGAGGGGAGGGGTTGGAAAAGGAGGACCAGGAACATGGATTCTGAAAATAACTAGTTAATTTTGCTATCATGTCAACTTGATACTCATGTTAAAAGCACGGGTGAAAATCCTCAAATGCAATAAGATGTCTTTAATATTCCTTCATCTAACAGCAGTAATGACGATTTGCTTTTTAAGGATTACAGAAAGCATTTGCTTTTGCCACATTCATTTTCTGTGGAGGTCAAACGAGTATTTGTGTTCGACTCTTTTTCTACCTTCTCAGTCACAATGATGTCAGCGGAAAAGGAAAGCTGTCGCAGGGGCGGAGCAAGTTTTTGCGAAAAGATCGTTGCGATCTTTTTCTCTCTGGCTGAACGTGCACTAATGAATTGTTCACAATAAGACGCGGAACGTGCCTGAAGGAAGTAAACAGGCCAGGCTACACAGAAAACACTTAGCAATACTCTGAAACAGCATGTAATGAGGATGAATTATGATGAGTATCAATGAGCTGTGGTCCAGAGATCAGCGTTACAGTACCGTAAACTGCTCCATTTAACTCTCTCCATGTCCCCGTGGCCCTCTGCTAAATAAGGATATCAATTAGGCTAAAGCATGCAGCAAAGACTCCCATGTTAACCATCAACCCGAGCATGAATGAATCCTCTGGGATATTGACTGCTGCAGTGATGGGTTTGTAAGTGGGCTGACCAAGGGTAATTAAACCAGCATTATCATGTTAGCGCATTTACAGCCCTGATGAAGCCTGCTTTCTGTTAGTAAACCGACGCATGTTGTGAGCGAGACGAAGCGGGAGAAGAACCGGACGTCTGTGCGAACGCGTCGAGCTCGCCGACTCTCGGTACGAGGGTGTCCTTGATGTATGTGCAATTACACTATAATTACAGAGATAATTACTATATGGGCAAGATTAATAACTTTATTATCTGGAATGGTTCACTTTAAAAAGGGGGAAAATGTATATGTCGCTCTAGAAAATCTAAATTTACCGAGAGTCAATTAACGAGCTTATTTTCAAACTCATTACTCACTAGTTCTACCTTGGAAAGGCACCTTGAAAAGTGAATTTAATATGTAAAAAAAGGTCAGAAAGTCGGAAGTACAATTATGGCGAAAGTTGTTTCAGACAGCATAAAGACATTAAAACCTTCCCTCATTAGGAATCATAGTGAAAAGCTTATTTAGCAGTGCTCGTGCAGACGGTTCTGTCTTTGCTTAATGAGACCTCTAAATAATTCATGTGGCAGTCTTAAACTCATCCTTCGGGTTCAGTCGAAAACAGGGAGCTTTCTGCAAGAGCGCCCACAAAATCTAATTTATTTAGTCATATTTCAGCTAAACATCGCGCGTGCACGTACTCGGTTTAGATGACTTTGAACAACACTGTTGCCATGTGTGTTAAAATTCGATTACAGTTTTGATGAATTGGTCTCTTCCTATGTAAGCTTCCATCAACAGGTACCCATTAACCCATCTCCACATCAAAATCATCATACTAATCTTCCAACTACTTCTAATAATACATTATTGTGGGTGTTGTTTTATGTTATTGCCGTATCAAAACCTTATACAAGAGATAATGAAAAAAGAGATCATGTGTTGGAAATGACCAAAACACACAACCCAAACATGTTTTAGTTTTGATACTCTGTATGTAGATTGATATAATAATATATTTAATAAAGCTGAAGAACACGCATAAATGTTATCTCTGTAATTGTAGATGTTGTTTATCAGTGAAGTCATAAACATATTGCTCTGGATGACACAGCGGACATTATAAGCAAGAATCACGTGCATGTGGAACAGCTATAAGAAGATCTCAAGCCGTCAGCTATTACTGTTGAGCTACAGAGAGAGCAGCAACCCTCCAGTATTTTTTCTTTATATATTGTGTAGTATGTGTCTTTTCTGGGAATTCCACAATAAAATGACTGTTATTTATCATTACAAAGCCCTTTATCATTTAGTCAATAAAAGGGCTCTCTCTCTGTCTCTCTTTGCGTTCCGCGGTGGGCTGCGAGTCAGATATCTGTATTAGTCTGTGGCCGCCTCGGGGCCACTGGTGTCAAAAGCTAAATCATGATCAGCACTGGCTTTCTGGCTAAATTGTGTATGAAGGCCTAGGGCAGTAAAGGTGCACTCGCTCATTACTTGAAACAGAAAAAAGTTTCTCTCTCCCTCGATTTTCTTTTTCTCCCCCGCCGCAACAAGGCATCATTTTCACCCGTGCATGCGCTTACCTAAAGACAGGGTCACATGTCATCGTAACAGCCAATAGCTTCAGCCCGTGGCATTTGCTTTTGACTATAAGCAGATATGTATAAGATATTGTGAAGTCTTTGGTTAGCTACATCTTCTTGCCTGCGGCAACAAAAGAGCGACCCATGAAAGTATGATGTGAAGGGTGAGCGTACAGGTAAGGTCAATAGCACTCTTCCCATCTTGCATTTGGACCTATCTATTAATATTAAACGTGGCCTTCATTCTTCATATGAATGCTGCCTTCCCGAAGCACAGGCATGTTGATTTGCACATGCAGTCGTAGGGGGATGAACTGTTGCAGCCGGGTGTGGATCTGCAGAGACCCGCCTCACTCCAACATTCGGACATTATCACCTTGCCGGTGCTCGGAGGGGCCGTGTTCCCCATAGGCAGCACTTCTGCCAGTGCTAATTAATTAAAAGGGCAGGTATAGGCCACAGTGGAAACAGAGCCCTGAGCCTTTTCATCTCACTCACAGAATGCTTCCAGATTTATCACTTCCTTTTCTCTTGCTCTCTCGCTCTCCTTTAATTATTCTGTCATTCTAAACACAAGTCTGAATGCTAGGTTATTCTTCTTAGAAAACCATCTACCACTAACAGGCGACTCCGTATTGATGCAATACTTCTCACATCATCATATGATCGATTAGTCATGACTTATAGCAAAAGAAATTGTTTTGGTTGAGCCTCCATGTGTTGATAGAATAAAAGAATTGTCGCCTTGCTGGCATGTCTCATTTGAAAATAACCTGTTAGTTGTTATGTGTAGTAAGTGCTTGTCAGACTTAACGGACTGCTGACTGGTTATTCATTTGTTATCATGAAGAGTGGTTAAAAATCAACATTTGGAGAAGTGTTTTGTTGTAATACAATACAGTACTTGAAGAACAATACCATATGTTCCTAAAATCTAGTATGTGGCTTGTTTACTAAGTAGTAATAACCATACAGCATTAAGTGAAATTCCTATTCTTGTTGCGTGTGTTTGCTGTGAGTGTTTCTTGGGGAGCGATACTTGAAAGTGCCTCTCCCGCCAGGAACATTAGCATGCACATTTAGTGTTAAATTGAGAAAAGAATAAAAGTAGCACAGTGAAATAGAAAGGCAAACAAGTAGAAGAGACATAATAGCAGCACATTTAATGAAAGGTTAAATTTTCATTTACTCTCTATTGACTGAACAAAAAGAGCCATTTTTTATTGTATTGGCACGATGTGGCCCATTAGTGCTCTATTGGAATTGGTTGCTTTTTTTCTCCTCTGACTCTTTTTCTCACTGTAGCGATCGCTCCAAGCTAGAAGGGCAGAAGTTTTCTCGTGCACGCTCCCTCAGCAGTAGGATGGAGTCTACATCTCTTTCATGATCTCCACACGAGCAACACGCTCGGTAATTTGCCATCGATCTGTTGTTCTCTCTTTCCCTGACACATCAATGACAATCTAATTCCATTCACTGGATTCTATTGGCCTTGTCTCCGCAAAGTGACAAGACACATTGCTTTGTGCTTAACCCAATAAACGGACATTCGTTTGGAGCAGCATCGGCGTTGACCGGCCTCCCTCCTCACATTTGGTTAGAGCCGGACTTTAATTGGACTGTTTGGGAACTTGGGAATGTGCCTTTATTCTAATTGCCTTAATCCCCTGGAGGACGATGCAAAAATTAAAGGAATAGTTCACCAGAAATTAAGGTCATGTCATTATTTGGTTTCTGTCTAAATGTTTGTATATAGTAAGACCAATGCCTTGTTTCTTTTATTTTAAATACCAATGCGTTTCAGTAAATAGTGACTTATATTTTGGTCTGTTTCTCACACAAAAAAGCACACAAGCTGCATCATCTTTTCAGCCCCTGTCTAGTAAAAGTGTATAAGAAAGCCAATGCCTTTTTCTTTTATTCTAAATGCCATAGTGTGATATAATCAATATTTACGGCTTTTGTATGGAAAAAAGCTGTCTTCTGCTACACTGATATTCCACATCTATAAATGTGTGTCAAAAAATGACAGAATTTCCATTTTTGGGGTAAACCTTTCAATGCATTGCCTGGCAGATTAGCAACACTTGCAAAGCTCTTGATAAAGACGGAAATTGTGTCAGCCCCATATTAAAGGTGGAGGGAAGTCATTTGTCGATGTCTTTGAGTGATTCTGCGAGTGTGAATGCAAGTAGGGCAGCAGATGGCCCTCATCTCGCGTACCACTGCCGAGCGGACGATCTCCTCAGGATCACACAGGTCACAGGACGGTTCAAACCTCCGACACGGCTGCCAGTCTTCTGCCATCTGGCCTGCAAGGTCAAGGTTGCAGCCAGACTTATTTGACGCACTGCGTGAAACAGTATTATGTTCACTGTTTTCCTGTGAACTCCCCACCGTGAGTTTTGTTGGCATTCACGCACTGGCATTGTTTAGCTGTGTGCTAAGCTGCTACATAGTTTAGCCTCCCGTTGATTAACAGTTGTAGTCCTGTCTGTCAGAAAAAAGCTACACCATCTTGTTTCTCTCTCTCTCTCTCTCTCTCTCTCTCTTTTTTTTTGAAACAGCCGCACATTTCATTTATGGTCTGGAGATTTTCATCCGCTCGCTTGCAGCTCTCAAAACCTTTTAAGAGAGTAAACCTCTTGGGACTTTACAGCCTAATTTTCTGTCTGTGGCTGGTATCTGCTTGCTTCCTACCACTTTCACAAGCCATAAATGTAGCTGGAAGTCTTTCATCTGGTCAGTATGACACGGTACCTGGGGTCCGAGGCCCCTTACTGGATTAACACCCTGATAAAACTGCTTCCACACTGAGCTTTTAAGAAGCTCTTCCAGCCACTGAAACAAGCATTAAAGTCCTTATAGCGCCGGCCACTAATTAATTGTTTCCAGTGGAAGGCAAAATTGCAGAGGAAAGCTCCATTCATTTAACATAACAGCAGCTAACTCCCTAAACATACATGCATTATATGTGTGGCCATAAACATCTTTGTAACATAAGCCAGCCTGACACAATCATCTATTTGGCCAAGCCAGTAAAAAAAGTAAGAAAAGTATTTTTTTTTATGGTTACTTAAATACTTTACTTCGATGTATGTCTAAGGGCGACACTACTTTTAACTAAAAATGGAAAGCTTGCACTGTCAGAAAAAAGGTATAAAATTGTACATTTTCTTCCATTCATTTGCACAACAAACAGCAAAACAAATATTTTACAAATTAAAAAAATATATCTTCACGTGCACATTTTTGAAAAAATTATACCATTATATATTATATACTTTATGGCATATTACGTCTTTTAGTCTATATGCATGTGCAAGTGCCTGCATGACATACAATGTACTTAGATATTTGTAAATATGCACAGGCACAAAGTATTTATTTATTTAAGTGACATCACTGCCCTTGCAAGCACAATACAGCATGTTTAGACATTTTTAGACAAAATAAACCCACCTGCTTTCCATTTCCGACTCCAGAGTTTCTACCTGCCTGGCCCTGCAAAGCTTTGGTTGTCTAAAGAAGCCGGGGACAAACTTGAGCTATGGCGGAGGCCCCTGATGCCTCCCCGATTCCCAAACTCACTCTACCCACACGCTGAAGCAAATCAAGTGTTGACCTGAAGCATTTAGACACACTAGAACATTACATTCTCATCAGAGGCCCAAAGTGCTGTAAAGCACGAGCTCTTTGCAATGAAACATGGCTTTGCTTATACACAGCACTGTGCAGAAGCGCCACTAAACAGCCATACATCACATCAGCCCTCACATCGTGCTCTTTATTGAGAGGGAAAACAAAGGGTTGAGCCTCCCAAATCATTCCTTTCGTGCGCAATTTTTCAAAAAGCTTCACAAGCTTTTCTTTCGGGGTCCACAGAGCTCAGAGAGGTGTAAAGATAACAAAGCGCCGTGGTACCCTCAGCATCTCTCCAACTGTCACAACCCATATTTTTGTTAACTAACCGGCCGTGAGTTATTTTTACGTCTAGCTACGATTGGATGTTAGCTTGAATATGCATTAGCCTGTGTCCACTGCATGCGCTTTTCTCATTATGTGAAACTCTTCTAAAGTGGTATAATATATTAGCCTGAGCTTCAGAGATGCAATAAGAGGTGGGGATACTCCATTTTCACTGTCACATTCCTCTTTTAAAATCAGCTGCGTGGCTTGGACTTTAATAATGTCCCATTATGCAATATGTTTAGTGAATTGATCGGTGAGAAACACACAATTATCAGGAGTCTGCTTTAATGAGTGTTAATCCATCTCTGTGTAGCACGGGACCATTTTTAATGTCACGCTAGACGCTAGTGTGTGTCTCGCTCTCAGAGAAAGGACACAGGTGACTGAACCTGAGAATGTCTTAGTATGAGGATGATACATCGACAGGCAGCTGGATGACAAATCCAGCCGAGACTCAGCCAAGAAGAGACATATTGATTTCTCAATGATTAATAAGTGGAAAATAATTGTATTTCATTAAGATGAATGGAGTTTCATTTACTCTGTCTCTTCCCTTCACTTCAGCCAGAGCAGGCAATCAAATCTCCAGCGCTGTCACGTTAGTCTACCATGGCAACAAGGTCAGTGAGCCGGTGAAGAGCAGCAGGGAGACAAAAAAAAGCCCTCACTCGTTTTTTCTCTCTCTAATGCACAGTGATGTCCACAGATGCTTATGAAAGAAATCACACCTCACAAAACTTAAAGGTAGAGTTTAATCAAACACAAAAAATATATTCTTCCCCTTGTGTCACTCTAAACCTGTATGACCTGTATGTGAAACATAACAACACATGTTTTAAAGAACGTTTGAGTTGCTTTTTCCATACTATAATAAACATATTGTGTTGTGTGTCTCAGCAAGTCTGAACATGAACAGAAGAATGTCAATTGTCGATTTTGCTGTTTATTAAAATATATTAATAAATATGTTTTACAAACATTGTATACATGATGCACAGTTGAGTTTGAAGTGTAAATTGAAGCTCGGCATACACACAACACATGAGCGATGCTCAATTTTGATCAAATACCTTAAAGGTTCAGTGTTTTGTCTGCTTTGCACAACCTGATCTCACAGGAATTGGTAACTACAATTATTGGAACAAAAGCAATACGAAAGGCCCTCCCCTAAACCTAATGTCATTGACTCGAAAGAACAAATACATTTTGCACAATACACCTTATATTTTGATGGTGTAATCAAACCTGAAAATGAAAATGATTATAGTACAAACACATGCATCCAGCCCTGGACATTACCTGGACATCTTTAATTTTTAAAGACACAAACCTATTTTATGTTAATGTCCAGCGTCATATGGTCCTCGATTTAGTCTGGCTTTTGGTGCTTAGCAGTAAAAATCACACTTTCATTGTATATAAGGCACAAAGTTCTGCCTAACTTTTTCTTTTGTGGCCACAGAGGAAAGTCATACAGGATTGTAATGACACGGGGAAATAATTTTCACTCTTGGGTGAACTACCTGTATTGCCTTAATGTTATATAAATAGATTTCATTTTAACATGTTATTTTAATAATACGGTCCCCTTCCACCTTTGCATACAAACAAAAAAAGCGTGACAAATATTGGCGTTATGAAAGAGCCTAATTTAGGCTGTCTGTACTGTGTTGCTGAGCTTACAGGCCAGTGGCAGCCACTGTTGAGGGTGGGCGATAGAGTAAACAGCAGCAGTCAGAGGGTCTCACTACACTGTGCATCATTTTAATGTTCATCTAATGACATTCCCTCACTGTTTGTGTCATGGGCCATCAACAATCATAATTGTAAATTGATTCATTGTCAACTGAGGGTGACAACATGCTAGTGACAAAAGAAATTGATAAGAGAGAACAGGTTCCTTTAATGAATATATCAATAACCTGTGACAGCTGAAAAAGTACCTCTGCGAAATTTCAAATAAGCACAAACTCGTCTTGAGGTTGCTCCATTTGTTTTAGCTCTACCTGCCACATTGAATTTTACTTCACAATAATTACTCTGCCATGAGCAATTCCATTTTAGTTTTACTTTTCAGAATACATGTCAACCTCGTGTTTAACTTTGCCATTGCATTTCACCCAATGTAAAGCAACAAAATCTTTTAAACGTCCCTTGCCAGCACATTTACAGCGTTCCCAGGAAAACGTTAGGGAATCTAAATCTAGTGTTATCCAGGACACAAAAAGTCAAGGAAATTACGAATTACTGGAAATGTAAGTATTGAATATGCAGTTTTCTTGTTATGCACAGACATTTCCTAGGCTAAATATTGCTGCGTTGAATACAACTTGCTAACAATTCTCATGCTGCATAAGTGAAACAATATTTTAATGTTTTATACAGTATTAATCCATCAAACAGGTTCACAAATTGCTCTGAATGATTCATTTGTCAGATCTCAACTGATATTTGTAACCTAACCACTAACCCAAATTCAAATTCTAACACAAATGTTTTATCAGTATATTTGTGGTCCCTTTGCGTTTGTTATACAACAGTATAAAACCTCTTCATTCTGTGGAAAAAATTATGGTCATACATCAAGTAAATTGTACTGAGTTAGACTGACAAATATCACTCTAATGGACATTTAATAGCCCGTGTGAAAGGACTAAGGTAAATGATACATCAGAGGCATCAAGCCCACCGTGCAGACCTCAGGATTAATTGAAATTAATGAAAAGAAACCGAAAGGCCATCGAGCAGGACACTTTTTACCTTTCATGAAAAAGCCACACAAATAAAAAAAGTGCCTTATACAATTATAGAGAGCTGTGGTGCACGATTATCATATCACTCAGCTGACGGCTCAGGTATTAATAGCATTTCAATTGCTATAGCTTGCTCTTAATGGCTAATTTATTTGATTTTAATACCCCTGTCATGAGGTGGTCCAGGGGAGTCCTGTGTAATGGTGCCACATTTTGCCTTTGTCCGTTGGGAATGCTTTGCACTAAAGTGGGGCCTTTTGATATGTGGCGCTTGTACTCCAGCAGCTAGTCGGCTATAGCATTCATTCAGTGCAGGATCGAAACAAGCCCCATCCATCTCATTCACAGCTACCACATATCTGATCAAACACACGCACCTCTCTGCAATGCTGAAAATACATTGTATCAGCAATAGGGCCATCAAAATATTTATTTAAAGGTTAATTTTAACAATTTTTAAACTATTTTTTTGGCTAAATCACTCACATTAGAGTGTTACATGCGAGTCTGCAACCGTTGCTGCTCCTAAGGCAGAACGTTTTGGGTGCAAAAATATTTACAATATTATCATATGAGTAGAACTAACATGGTACTGGCCATCATGTTTTTAATATCACAGTTATTGTCAATATTGTGACCCCCCAATCAGCAAAATAACAATACTGACAAAATATGTCAGTGACAATGAAAAATCCAACAGTCTATGGGAAAAATAAATCTAATGTAATAGAAATATTTAAGAATTTATTTATTTATGATTATTGTTATATTATTGTTTTTAATCTGTAATGATTATATTCAAGAAAACCATTAAAAAAGATCATTAAAGAAAATTCTGATTCTTTGATATTTTTGACGTGGCCAACCAGTTTCCAAACAGAAATGTAAGAAAAATGCTACAGGCTATGATGAGCGTTCTATATATTTTTGTTGATGATGACTTCTGTTAAGTCTCTATGTATAGATTTACTTGAGAACCATGCAATATTCCCTTTAGTAAATAAATTGACTGGAACTGTTGTCATTTAACAGACTATTAATTGACTAATGTGCCGCTCTGTCTGCTGTGGCATAGGTGTGACTATGGGAGTTATCATACAGGATTTAAGGAAATTAGCCGAGGCAATGGACGAAAAACATATGTGCACACATAGGTTTTAAAATAAACAGCCAACCAGCACAGACAAACTACAGATTGTAAGAGTATTTGAGCAATGATGATGTGTCTAATAATCGTTTAAGCCCATGATTATGAGATATCTGTAACCATTAGCAATATATTTCCCAAGACACAAACCACAATGCATTCTCATTTACAAACCAGCTGATGAAAGAAGACCTAAAACATCTGCTTTAATGTGGATAAATGTCTATTAGCTTCATTGATATTCAAAGCGATGAGACATGAGATGTACCTTTTCTAATCTGTTAAACATTGTACATGCTGTGCAATTTGGTGTTCAATTTAACAAATGTTCAGTTAAAATCTGTAAGTCTTATATTAGGGCTATATCTAAATGTATTCTATGTTTGTTTAACATAACAGCTGCTTTAATAACATGCAAGTTGTAAAAAGTGGTATAAAAAAAGAATGTGACATGACTTCATGTGTAAATGTTGGTCAAGCATTATTTGGACACACTTGTTGTGACTTTGGAATGGGTAAGGGATGTTCTTAAGGTGTGAAGCAGAAATAAATTGAGAAATATTTTGTTTTAATGATTATTAAAGAGAAACTTTAGTAGTTCATAAGCAAGGTTGCAGGCTGACTCACATCTATGCCTTACAGTGAATGCATCTTGTCTGAACTATACTTTTTAGTAACTATATTTCTTCGTTAACTGGTATTAACCAAAGAGGACTTGGTTTACAATAGCTTGTGTTATAATATATATTGTTTGAATACATCTTTAGCCACAGATAGAGGATTCTTACATAATTTAACTTTTTTGTATCATAGCTAGAACTGAAGTATTAGTTTACAACTCAAACCCATATCATCTAAACAAATGTAGGCTGAAAGAAAAGTCAATAAAATCAATAGTTCAATAATGATCCTCTAAACGTCAGCTGGGTGATACTGTGATTTGCTCAGCAGGGCGTCTTTATTCAGTGTGAGATGTTACATCTGCTCAGCTCTCATTAGCTCTCTGTCTATACCATAATCCCTCAGCTGCCTCCCTATAGATTTGCTGTCCTCTTTATTGTGAAAGTAATGCTGACACTGGAACACACCAATAAAGTATGAGTTAACCTAAACAACAAGAAACCTTGTAAATCTTGTTAGATGGGATGACACTCTGTTTAGGGTCTAAGGGATTTTTTGGAAAACAACAACAACATTAGCATGTAAACATGTGCTAGTTACAAAATGGTATATTTTTTCCATTGATTATTGTGTTACCATTTTCACTTCAAGCTAGAAGTTGCAAAAAGTTGCAAAATGATGTTTAAAAACAAAACGTTATACTGCTAGAAATGTCACACAAAAAAACACTTGCTTTGAGGTTAAAACAGAATTTGTTACAGAGTTGTTTCATCTGGACCCCATAAGAAAGATCTCAACTTAGGACACAGATGCGGTACTGGGTGGTCAGTACCCTGTTTACTTTGATTTCACTTACCGCAGTCTGGCTTTTTCCAATTCTCATGTTTAATTTTGACTTTAGTCAATCTCAGTTCGGGCACACCTAATGTCCCAGCCTGCCAGTCATGATTCAGAACACAGATAGCAAAAACTTTATTTAGAAATATTAAAATAAACCTTTACCCAATGCTACGACTGCCCACTTAGATTGAGAAAAAAACAGACCTACATTTATTGTTTATAGCATCCTGAATTAAACGATTGCATACGACAGATAGCGGTAATTATCGGAAAATCATTAACATTCCGACATTATCCATAACCTTATCGCTTACTGTACATGAAGAACAGACATTGACAATTAAAATAAATGATGTCGCTTGGGCCTTCAGACGTGCATTTTTGGTGCTATCCCTTGTTCTGCTTTCTCACAGTCATCGAAAAGAAGCCATTTCACAACAAGCTTAAAATGTCATATGTGAATTTGGTTAAAATTACTGCTATTTATGAAAAGCCTCTGGATTTTAAAGACAACGCTTTTGGATATTTTACCCCATGTTGTTAATTCTCTCTTTTGCTTACTTCTTTATTCCTTCTAGTAGCATGGCCTTGTAAACCATCAGTAATGTTTAGAGTGTTGTCAAAATGTTATATGTTACCCTTGTAAGTCGCTTTAGATAAAAGCGTCAAAAATATAAATGTTCCATATCTTTCCGAATACTTTATAATGCAATATTAACAATATATTAACAAATGATTTCGCTGGTGTAGCAGTATCAATAATATTTTGATGATTTCTAAAGCACTTTTATCTTTGTTATGTTTCAGTTTCTGTTCAGTCTCTCTATTTCCATTCATTAACATGTTATAGTAAAATAAATGTAGGTAAATACAGCTGTTTACTATGTTCTGTTAATATTGGTGCATTAAAAAGAAATTATTATATAACATTCTGTCTCGTTTATGTAGTCATGTAATGCATTCATTATAGATTAGATTAGGTAGTTTATAAGCGTGTTTTATCTCCTACATTAAACATTTTGAAGCATTTGAATGGCATTTGAACTGTACAGTTTTAAGCCATTACATAAACATGTAAAGGGCTGGAAAACAATTGTGTGTACATTTGAGCTTTATCGGCTTTTGTAGAAATACAAAATACAAGCATTTGAGTCAAACTACTTGTTATTTTTGCAATGACCAACTGTATTGCATAATTATGCCTTATATAGAGGGTACAAGCAATATTATGGTTGGATTTTGGTCATGTTCCTTGTTTACAAGTACACAACATCCATAGGTGTAGCGGAGATACCAGGCTGTCTCACCACACCACCACCGCCACGAGCTCCCTCACCAGGAGTTCTGATCGCCTTCACCTGTCCCTTATCATCACACTCATCAGCACCAGTATAAAGATTCACCACTTTCACTCCATCATCATCTGGTCTCGTTCCCGAATACAGACGCAAACCCTGTGATACTCAACTGGCTACTTACCTTGTACTTAATCGTCTCCCATCTTCATCACCTGTGTCTTTGTCTGTGTGGTCATCAATATATTCATTGTATTCGTCCTCACCACCAGGATCACTAGACCTGCGTCCACGATCTCCTGCAATCATCACAAGGACAGTATTACTCTTCCTATTAACATTCACCCAGAACTCTAGTCACTACTTATTTGCATTCCATTTGTGTTGTCAAATAAAGGGTTAAAGTGTTTCTTAACATCTGCCTCTGGAGTTTTCTGTTACAAGAGGTTTATAACCATTCCAAGCTTCTTAATTCTTAATTGGGTTAAGTCAAGTCAACAATTTTTTATAGTGCTTTTTGCTATTTGAGGTGTATCAAAGTAGCTGCACAAGTAAACACACAAAAAGCATGTTAAATGTTAAAAAGAAAAAAACACAACTACTCATAGAATAAATAAAGAAAAAGTTCACCCAGAAATGAAAATTCTGTCCTCATTTACTTACCCTCAAGTGGTTCCAAATCTGTATACATTTCTGGTGACACTTTACAATGAGGTGCTATTTGTTATAGTAAATGAATTAGCTAGTATTAGCTAACAATGAAAGATTTAGTTTTTTAGAATTTATTAATCCTTGTTAATGTTAATTAATATCAACACAGTTATTCAAGTTAGTTCATGGTGCATTAACTAATGTTACGAGACATAACGTTTAATTTAAAAAATGTTTTAGTAAATGCTAAAATTACCATTAAATAAAATTAGTAATTGCTGTAGAAGTATTATTCATTAGTCATGTTTCCATCTCCCTGGTTTTATTCATATTTTGATGTTTCGCATCAGAAATGAGTGATGTAAATGGCGAATTTTGAATTAAAAACCCTTAATTCGCAAAAATGTTTTTACGCTCGCTTGAGGTGGATTTTCATTTTTGCGAAAAAGGGTTAATGTGAAAAATGGTAGGTGGAAACACATTTGCCAAATAAATTCTAATGTAGCGAACGTTAAACCCATTACACCGGAGCAGAGGAATAATAATAAGTGCTTTATTTACTGTGGGTTACTAGGTTACCAATACAACCTTTATTCGCTCGAGGAATTTGATGGAAACGCACCTATTACACTATTTGTGTCCTGTTTTTGCGAACTTTGAAAAGATTCGCATCACATTTGGATGGAAACATGGCTATTGTTAGTTCATGTTAGTTAATGCATTAACTAATAGCACCTTTATGTAAAGTTTTAGCAAAATTCTTTATTCTAATGAACACACAGAAAAACATGTGGAAGAATGCTTTGACTATAAAAACTTGCTTTATAAATGTCTTTGTTCTGTTGAACACAAAAGAACATATTTTGAAGAATGTAGGGAAAGAAACAGTTCTGCGAAACCTTTGACTAAAGAACGTTTTGACTTTTGGGGGGAAACTGTCCCTTTAAGAGTGATATGAAATAGATAAAGTAAAGAAAATCACACACATACACATACACAAGTATATACAGTACATACATACACTGTTGAGAAATTCTGTAGAAATTACAGCAGTTTGCCAGAAACCTACTGTAGGTTTATATTTATCTATTTTTTGGCAACAGTTTGTTCAAAGATAAATGAACATTAAACATTAACAAGTCTTTATCTTAACGGAAAAAAGTAACAGCCTCATGCAAGCATGTCTGGAAACCAAAAACCTGGAAAAATACCCTGGAAAAGGGTTAATGAGGATTTTTGGTTCACAGAATGCTTTGCACGAGGCTGTTATTTTACAGTTTTATAGTTATTAATGTTCATTTATATTTGAACAAACTGTAGGTAATAAATTAGATAAATATAAATCTACAGTAAATTACAGTTTTTTTATATGGACCTAAGGGTTTGAAATAAAGCATGAATGTATACTGTAAATGTACACATATACATGCTTAATATATTATGTTATATTATATAATACAAAACACATGGTGCTATTGCAAGTCTTACACATTTGCATTTATCAATGCTATGCATTTTGCACATTTACTTGAAAAAGGTTAAACCTCTGTATAAGAACTGCAGTCCTTGCTAAACAAAGAGTGAATTAGTGCACACTATTATAGATAGATCTTCCTGTTAATTAGCTCTTCTTTTTCATCATTTCATTAACAAAATGTTACAAAGTAAATGTTACACTCAAAGTTTTAGAGAAGTTACTTGTTACTTGTTTTTTTTAAGCCAGGTCATGAGCACCCCTCAGCTTGTTTGTATATCTCATATGCTAATATCCATTAGCTAAGGTGATTAGTTGTAATTATTTACTGTAAAGACTCACACTAATTATCCTTTCCTATGGAGCAATGGCGGAACATCTGGGAACAATTAGACCTCCTGCACATTAACAGCAGAAGAAGAGGAACACATCAATTACCAAGTCCCATTTTACATTTCATCTTCTTATTGGGGCCCTGCTAATGTTGACCACTTCCTTTCCTCACAGTTTATTTTGCTTTGGTGACTGTGGCCTCTGCACATTGACCGTTCACTAGTCACACAATCCATAACGGCCTGGGAGATTGAGCGAGCTGTTAGCTTTAGGCCAAGTGATATGATCTTGCCATGGGTTTTATGCTGTTCGAATCCATGTTTCTGACGTCCAGTTTATTGTAGATGAAGTTTTATAACAATACAAAGAAGAGTTCAGACCATGAATATTTTGTCATTATTTACTCACCTTCAAGCATGAAAAGAACCGTATGCAGTCAGCAGGGCTTACGTGCCATATTTTTAATAATTATAAATTTACCATAACCCCCCAAAAAAATTCCATCAAAATGAACAAACATTCAATTCAGATATGGCTTCATACAAATATTAGCAAACATTCTATAAGCATTATTTTGGCAACTGACAAGTGACCAATCACGCCAACATCAGTACAGGCATCCCAGCTGCACGGTTTAGCACAGTGTGCCCAGAAAACCGGTCCGGGAACATTTGTAATCACACACTACGATACTGGAAATGCATATGGAATTTGGCGAGTTATTGGTGAAAAGTAGCTTTTGAGCTTGACAGATATGATCATTTGATTCTGTCCTTGTATGTAAAAGAGCCGTGTGAAAATTTGCGTGTTTTGGTGTGCGACTTGAGGGCAAGAACATAATGAAAACATTTTCATTTCTGTTTTTTTAAATGCGAAGATGTCACAATAATGAAGTGAACGCTAATGCACAACATAACTTCAGTTGTTGATATTCTCTCACCGAGCGCTCGGGTCTAGTCCAAACACACAGGCTTTTCTTAATTCTGTGATCAATGGCCTTTTAAACGTGTAAGAAAATCACCACTGCACTGAACCCCTGACCCACTAACATAACCTCTAAAGGAAAAAAGATTTATACCAATCAGGAGAACCTGACGCTTGACTTGGAATTAAGGACACAGTGTAGGACCTTTAATTAGAAGTGTAACCTTTTTCTGACAGAGAGATTTGTTTTTGCAGCGCCCGTGTTTTCCTATGTTCTACAGGGACCGGCTGATCGAGAGATATAGATTAAGAACTGCCTCAGCCAACTGGGTGTTTATTAGAAAACTTGTTCAAACAAAAGCCAATCATAGGCCAATGCAGCGCTGTGTAATCATTCTAATAGGCTCTTTCCTCTGAGAGACCTTCAATGTATCAGTAATGTGTCACCAAATCCTATGCAAATTCTCAGAGGTGTGTAACGTTTTTCTTGAACAAGAAAAGAGTTGTAACGTCTATGAACATCATCTGCATTACATTAGGAATGTTCCGTTTTACATGATGAAGGATGAAAATAAAGGTATTCATGCAAAAAACGTTGACTTGTGAACCGACAGTAATATATGACAATTCATGGAGACAAAAGGTCAAACATGAGATCAAATTAAAGGGATAGTTCAACCAAAAATAAAAAATCTGTCATCATAACATAATAAGATATTCTGAGAAATGTTTCAGCTATCTTGTGTTATTGTAGTGAAAGCCAATTTTCTTCAAAATAACTTCTTCTCTGCGAATGAAAGAAAGTCATACAGAAAGAAATTTCATTTTTGGGTAAAAAACGCACCCCTGCATTACTTTCTTGGCAGAAAAAGTAACTGGTATTTGTAGAAGTGAGTGGTGATTGGACAAGTAGTGTACAACTGGAATGCTAGGGTGTTGTAGATGGTTGTCAAGGTGTCGCTAGGTCATTGCCATTTAGCTCACATTCTCAAAAAATATTGTTAGTGGTATTGTTCATATATGCAATCCAAACTTTGCAAAACTCTAAACATTAAACAGAAAAGTTAAATGTTTAGACATAGACACAAAACACCACATATAACTACAACACATACTGTTATATCGAACAGCATCTTTTGAATGTCATTTACATAACCTCTCTTTGATGCTTTAGACATATATCCTAAAATAACCAAATGATCCTAGGTTATCTCTTTTCTGGGAAAGAACGTAACTTTAGTGACTTAATTGGAATTTGCTGCATGTTTTTGGACAGCTGGCTTAGATTGGTCACGGTTGGGCGAACCATTGAGCTGACCTCAGATGGCACAAGCTGTATCCAATGGAGAGTGAAGAGACAGGAAGACGCTTCAGTGCCATTCACCCCTACTTCCTGAGGAGACACATGCAAGAAGACACAGGCTGTATAATGTCAAGGCGTCTGTGTTCTATCAAGTCCTCTCCCGCTCCAGACACTATCAACAGACACGGCGGGTCACACAGGTGCAATAAGAAACACATTGGTTAAAAAAGAGTTGTAGAGAAATGCAAACAGAGGATGTGACCCTCTTCAATTAGATAAAGCTCCTGTTAAATCTCTGAGATCTAGTTACAGGAAGTACATTTTAAATAGGACCATTGTTTTAATTCATTTATTCACTAAGTATTTTTTTTTTCTTATAAACTAGTTGTCATAGTGCTACACAGCCATGAAGCATTATTGTTTTTATAACAGATACAGATTGTTTTATGTGTCTGATAAATAACCAGATCAATCTGATTTTGGATGTATTTTCCATCTGTAATTTGAGTTCAATAACTGAATGATTTATTATTACAATCATTGTCTCGAACAGCTCAGATTTTAGCAGAGCTCTTTGTTCTTTGTGTAAATCAGTCATATAATGGGTGAAGATAGAAGTGGTTTGTCTCTTAACTCTTTGTATGAAACAGCAGGTGTCTGCAGCCCTGATCATGTTTGGACATTTATTCTTAAAAATATACTGTGAATTTGTGCTGCATGCTCAAAGGTTGCTTTGAATTTAATGAAAGTAGCATTCTTGTCTTCTCTCAGTTTTTAGGAGAAATAATTTACACGCACATACAATTGTTGACAGATAATGCAGTTGTACAATACCTAAAAGTAAAGTGGATAGCTCACTAAGTCCTTTGAGCTATTGTTTAGGTTCCTGATCGTTTGATGTGCAGTATCCGGCAAAGCTGAACACAGTTTGAGACAGAAAGGAGATTTCAGCAAAGGTTCAGTTTTGCGCTCTTGACAACAGCTCATTGCTGAGAATCTAAGCAGATGTCATTTGTTTTTTGAACAGCGTGGATCATGGGAAGAGCTATGTGAAATATATTTAGAGCTAGCTTCACATGACTAACACTATTCAGCATATCAGTGGGAACAATTCAAGTCTCCACAGTAATCAAAGCAAGACTGTTTCATTTATTCTGCAGCTTCAGCACAGTTTGAGCACAACTTACATGCCGATAAGGGGTGAATGGATCTTTAATATACCTAGGATTTTTTCAACAAATCCTCTGAACTTTCGAGAGTCATTTAGCAAACAATCTCTTTGTTATTGTTCTTAAATAGTGGCTAATTAAAAGCTTGACCTCTGTGAGTAACCTTCTTCCTATAAGAACATGTTGCATAAACAGGAAAATTCTGTTTAATTACGACAGAAAAAAAACACATTTTCTGAAGGGCAATGTAATTGGCCCTCTGTGAAACAAATGAATCCACTAGGGGATCAGCCAAATGTTCAAACAGAAGTCTCCACTGAAATCCTATAAAATCCCAGAATATGCAGTATCAATAATACAAATGTGTCATAAATTAACAGGAAAGATGTCAACTAGCCTTGATAAAGGGAAATTAGCAGTTTATTTTCACACTTCAACTGTCCCACTTTCCGGTGAGTTTTTCAGGGTTTAATAACAACAGACACAATATAGAACAAGATATATAAAAGAATTTTACATGTGTGTGAGTATGTATACAATTCACAAATGATGTATCACATAAAAAGATGTTTAGGTCAAAGTAAGCCCCAATTCTCAAAGTAGGTTTAAATATAAACTTGTATTATATTAATATAGTATAAATGTTGTCATGATCATTTAAATAAATTATAATTTAATAAATAAATAATAAAAACTACTATGGTGGATTGTGGTATAAAAAATTGGGCAAAACTTAAACACACCTTGTTTTCTTTAAACTAAATATAATTCTAATAGTTATAAGACTCATAAATCTGAGACTGACATGTTCAGGAAAGGTTTTGTCACATTTCAATACACACAGTATTCATGTCAAAAATGCCCCTTTGAAATATTACGGAACACTGATGCATGAGCACGGTGTGTGTGTGTGTGTGTGTGTGTGCGTGCGTGCGTGCGTGCGTGCGTGCGTGCGGACGTGCGTGCGTGTGTGTGTTTTCCAGCCAAATGAAGCCCCAATAGATGGCAGTATTTCACAGTGTATGAGTGTGAAAGGAAGCTGAGGGTCATCAGACTCTTGTGCATGTTTCAGACAGGCTAAGCTCTCTGTTTATTTTAATCAAAGTGGGATCGCAGCCAATTCAGCCATATTAAAAGTGATTAACACTGATACAAATACGTTGTACTCTCAGGCTCAACATTGCAGGGATCATGTGTCTTAAAAGAAAGTTTTTTTTGTTGAGCTGTAAAACCTAGAGGAATTTGTTTTTTAGTATGTGTGTGCGTCACACACACATTGTTACTGTACAATAAAAAGGAAATAAAATCAAATAAAAATGTTAAAAGTGATAAAGATAATAAAAAAGAAACAAAAAAATGTTTACCATTCAAATGTGGTGTACAACACCACTATTTACTAAACTAATTGCAATCTAAAAATATTATTATCATATATAATAATTATAATTAGATCACTATAATTAAAATTGTACAAACTTTGGAGAGGTATTTCAAAATTACAAATATTTTATGGCATACACAGTTCCTATAGATTTGTAAATACTTCCTTACTAACTTTAAAGATAAAAAACGTGAAAATCATTGCATTAATATAAACAATGGCACTATAAAACAAACAGAAATGTTTAGTTATTAGAAATAATGAAATTAAATGTGTATGACACATGCTGGTGTGTGTATGTGTGTTTATTATGAGTTTTGAACAGTGTGAAGTCATTGTGTGCAGGGTTGGGGGGGATAGGTCAGTGTTTGACTCTGTGGCAGATGGCTGGTTGTGAGACACAGATTTCAATATGACTGACTGCACTTTAGACATTTTATAAATGCAGAATATATGGACTATACCAGAACAACAATTTGCTATATAATGCGTTACACCAACAATAATATAGTGCAATTTTATTCTATATAGAATAATTTGAAGTTAATTTTTAAGAGACTAAAAGTATGCAAAATGTTAAAAAATGTTTTAAGTATGTAATCCAATCCATAAGCATACACACAGAAGTGGTAATGTCTCTGCTAATATAAAACAGGAAATTAAAGTTATAGGTTATAAAGCACAGATTTGTCCTTTCAAGTTTAAGAAGCTACTTCCTATAGTGTGTAAATGTTCCCCTTGAACTGGGTGACAGAGCGGCCCACTGCACACCATATCCTGTCTAGTACTAGCCTAGCATGTATGTGTGTGTGTGTGTGTGTGTGTGTGTGTGTGTGTGTGTGTTTAAGGGGATAAGTCAGCAGTGTGCTCTGTAATGCTCAGCTCGAACTCTTTCTGCTTCAGCGGCTCTTCTCTCTGATTTCACGCTGCACTGCCTCTGAGCTCTGCCGGCCCACGTAAGTGTCCTCAGCCCGCTCACAGGAGAGCCAGAGAGAAAAAGAGAGTGTGTGTGTGTGTGTGTGTGTGTGTGTGTGTGTGTGTGTGTGTGTGTGTGTGTGTGAGAGAGAGAGAGAGAGAGAGAGAGAGAGAGAGAGAGAGAGAGAGAGAGAGAGAGAGAGGGGTGCATGCATGACTGCTCACTGCCCCATTCCATTCATTCCACAATGACCCCCTCCCACCCACACCCCCTCATTCCAACTCACTAACATTCACATTCAGGTAGTTTACTGAATTAATAAAAAAATATATACGATTTAATATTGTTATGTATACACATACTCATACATTCAAATTAGAGAATAAAGGCTCTTCACTATTGTTAGCTAAAAAAAAAACTATAATATTAATAGAATTTAATGTAATACAGTTTACAGAATTTGTATCCTACAATGCAATTTAAAAAAAATTACATTTCCCATATGAGAATCCTACACCAGCAAACTAAATCTTTTCACTTGTATGTTACTTGATAGTAGCATAAATACTAAGCATATGTTTGTTTGTCATGTCTTCATTATTTGTTAATGTTTAGTTTGCACTTCCTACAATTAATTTTTACCTTAGTGACATGGACTATCAGTTTAACCTAGGCTATTTAAATATCACAAGCCTCAAGTAGCGTATAGCTTTTATAAAGTGGTGCCACTGCAACAATGAAAGACACTGATGTTTAAAAAATATTTTTATTTTATTTAATCAGAATAATAAATAAAATACTCAATGTGTCCGCCCTTTCATTTAAAGCATTTGACAAGTCAGAAACATACACTACTTTACGTCATTTAAGTGTTGAAATGCAGATGTGACTGGAATGCTTTATAATACTCATTTTAGTTTAGTGCTTTTTCAAAGCATTAGCAAGGACTATATTTTTTCGACCTCTCAACAACGAATGTTTCCTTTTTTAAAAAAGCTGCTCTTTTTGGAATTACTGCCAGGTTTCTCCAATCTCTCTTTATCCTCCTTTTTTAGCTCTGTCCCAGTGTTTCAGTGAATGTGACCTTCCCATCTCAGCATCTGAAAAAATATCCTCCTTTGAACAAGCAATGAAACAGTCTCTCTCAATAGCACTAAGAGAACATTAGTTCAGTCAGGCCAGTGTGGAATAGGATTGAACAAACTTAACATAGGCTACTGTACAGCACACTCTCAACAGACACACACAACTCACAATTTTTCAGTGTCCATTCCACATAATAAAAGGAGTAATTTATGAACAGAATATGAATTGCACAGTTATGGCAAAATGTTGCAAATGACAGCACATGGTTAGTGGATGAAAACGATGTTTAAATAATGATGTCATGGTAATGCAAGCCTGCTTACTAACAGTTAATTTAACAATTTCACCTTGTTGCATTAGTGTTTCAGCACATAATAATGATGCAAATATAACAAGATTTGCTGTTGCAAAAATAACTGTGCATGGCATCACCGAGAGCAAAGTTACTACTCGAGTAGAAATGATTCTTGTTTACTCTTTTTCATTAGCTTAAATAGCATATACAATAGCAGATAGATGTGTGCATGTTTATTGTCATTTGTCCAAGTAGGACAAGTTATTGGACCAATATTTTTATTAACCATATTTTAGGGTTAGATTTAGGTTGGCGTTTAGGGTAACAATTAATTCCCTGTATTTTGGGAAATACTCAAAAAGAAAAAGAAAAACCGATTTAGGTGCATAACATTGCATATATGCAATGGACTGACCATCTGTCCAGAAGGTTTCCTGAGATGGGATAAGAGCGATGAAGTTAGTTAAGGACCCTGGTAAACAATCCTGGGGACTAGTATTCAAAAACAACACAGTCCTGTGCAGCAGGACAGTTTAAATTTAGGCACATATAAATATCCCACTATGGATACAACTTTTCTTATTAAAACCTTTTGTTATTCAGACTGTTCATGCGTTTCAACATTCGATTCTAGCTCATCTGATGGCGAATCTTGTATGGAAATGACTCTGCGGAGGAAGAGCGGGGGGTGTGAATCAATTTGCACTCTGAAGGATATTACACCAGGTGATAAATAATATCACCTTTCATGATCGCCTTACGAGGAATCGGAGCCAACTGTGGATGTACCGTGGTAACTGTTTAGGGGGTGTGAAATCCGTTAGACTGCCCTCAGTAGATGACAGAAACAATTACGCAGCTACACAGGCAAATGAATAAAATTAGCGCTCGGAGCCAGTTTCTTTTTTCTGCCCATGGTGATAACCATGTCACGATCCTCAGACATTCGCTCATCGGAGCCTGACAGCGTTAAGGTAGCACACGTTCGAACCCTATCGCAGGCTTTAATCATGAGTGTGTGCATCATACACAGGTCTCAAGGAAGCGATGATGTCACGCGTCACGGGACCACAGGTTATTCACACACACACACGCACGCACGCACGCACGCACACTAATTGGAAGAACAAGAGTTTAACGCCAGTGCATTTGTGTTTTAGGTCTTATGTGGTTAACGTTAGGCAGATTTAATGTAATGATGGTTCTTCTACAGGTCAGAAACAATTACACTAGTTCATAATGGCTTCCTCCTTCTGTCACACCAGTTAACTTCCAGTGGAGACCTCCAGCAGTGTAAGTGGGCTTTATTTACCCCATCCTCATTTCCTGTCATTACCATCTTCTGTCACATCTACATCTCAGCTGCGTTTCAGCAAAACTAATAAAACTTGGTAATGCGCCACAAATTTGGAAAGGAAAGAAGGCCAGAACCGAATAAAAGTGGCCTGGAGTGTTTGGCAAGAGCTTAGAGTGAAATGGCACTGTTCCGCTATTAGTTTACTGATCACTTCTGTCGAGAGTTTACTGACATGATGAATATTTGTAAATGCAAAGGTATATGTCCTGAGTCTGAGGTGGTGTTTTCATATCTTTATTTAAAAAATGATACACAAGTTTCCTGTGTGTTATAAGGCCTCTTTGAGAGTAGTGTAGTGTAATCATGCTGCCTTCTGAGATTCGCATACATCCTTTATAGAAAAGATAATCCCATAATGCATTGTGATGAGCTCTATTTTCACATGACTATTATATCTTAGCAACATGTTAAGCCAACATGTGAACAACCTGGTTCATAGGAAATACGTACCTCTGTACACTATTTGCAGCTCCACAAAATACATACCATCAGGTACATATTGCAATCCGGTACCACAATTTCCAACAACATTAACATTAAAGGCAGGGTTTCCGATTTCTGAAAACACTTCCCAGTCGGGCCCAGTATCAAAACAAAAATGTAGCCAATCAGCAGTAAGGGGTGTGTCCTCTCATGTTGATGGAGGGAAGATAGAAAGCAGGCGTTAGAAAGATGGTAGGAATGTCTTATTTATCAACATAAAAGTAAAGGGTCTATGGGTTTTAAGTATAAAAGAAGGATAAAAGTCAGGCAGGAGCTATACCATATTATAAAGATTTTCCAGCGGCGGCGCGTTAGGACCCACAGTATGGCAAAGGCTTTTAGTGGAGATAGGCTTACGTTACCAGCGATACTACACAAACAACTTTCAGAAATCGGCCACCCCGCCTTTAACAACACCATATTATATTATATTGGGGTGTAGTGATTTTGAATTTAACCAGACATCGTATTTTTATTTCGTACGGGCAATTTAGACATATTTCAGCACGTAACCCGACCTTGCCCCTAAACTTAACAGTTTGTATATTATACAAAATAAAATGCAACACATAACAGTGAAATGACATTGGCTCTTGTGTGTCTTGTGACTAGTTGCATCATTACGTTAGCTACGTTATGAAACGCCATTGGCTGTCCCGCTCTGATTGCGTCACGCGCTAACCTTTAAGCATACACTTTAATAAAACATGACTGGGTGCATTACTGGAGTGTGATTGTCAGCGATTAGAACCTGCTGTGCTCACACAACGATATTGTACGGCTTTAGAAGACTCGAAATGCAACGCGATCTGTTTGTAATGCTTTTATACTGTTTTTGGTAAGTGTTTGCAATAAATAGGCTACTTGAGTCTGACTCTATTCCTGTGTTGTGTGTTTATGTGGTTGGAAACTGGGTGGTTTTAGGTTTAGGGTAGGAGCGGGGTTAGGTGCTCTAAAATATCTATTAAAGAACAAATATGTATTTATAAAATTGTTTCAGAGGCAAATCGTTAACACTGCCACACATTCTCTAGCGGACCATTAGCGCTCCCAGTAGACTTTTGTGTCTTAAAACTATAGCAATATGTACCTGATGGTATATGGCACTTCAAAAAGAGTACAGAGGTATGTATTTTCGTATGAGTTAGGGTTGCATGTGAGACATGCTGACTTTAAGAAGTACACAAAATCAGTCAATTACGAGGCTCCATTTCAGTTAGGAATCAGATGGTGCCTTAAGTGGGACATTGTCTGTACATGCTAAAGACATAGTATAGTCCTATTACTTTCATCCTTTGTACAGTAACAATTTCTGCCTTTTATATTCAGATTATATATTGTTATACTGTCTAGAGTTTGTGGCATTGCTGACTTAGAACAGGCAAATAATTATCCATGGCAAATCACAGCTTTGCCACACTGACTTTGACGCATGGCATTCTTCGCGTATTTGACTTTTCTTTACGAAGACATCCATGTTTAGTCACACAGTATAATAAACATAACAGAAAAATCTTGGCATAATGTACATAATACTTTTTCATAATGCATTATGATAATGCATAATTTTATTTTACTTTCGAGTCTGACACTGTTACAGTATATCTGTTCTAAGATGTTGTTAAATAGAATCTACATTACTTATGGAACAACATATTCACTTACAGTGTAGCTTAAAGATAACATAAATATAATATGAAAACATAATTTCAATTATAGTGTCGGACTTTCTAAAGGGAACTTTTTTGCTTCCAGGAATCTAAAAAAGATACAGACGTGCGACTGTCACATTCTCACGTTGCTGTCGCAGCACATTGTAACGTCTCAAAGCTATGCCATTCTGCTGGGTGATATAATTAGGAGGCAGATGAACACATGGCAATAAGCACTCTCCAGAGACAGTGAGTAATGATGTGAGAAACAGAGGCATTTGAAGAACAGGTTAGAAGTCAGCCGAAGGGTTCGAGGACTGTCTGCACCATAGGGATGACCTTGGGAACTTTCCGGAACACACGAGACCATGTTGCTTCAAAGGCAAGCATGTCCTTGGGGGAGATACTGGAAATTGGTTATTGTATTGTGAAGGCTATTTACCTTTTTGGGGATTAACATATTTAATTCCCCTCTCTAATCCCATCGGAGTTAATGCCCCTCTATTTCCAATTATCCAGCAAGTGTGACACAGAAGAAATCGCTTGCCACAAACTGCTCGTAACCACACAGACCTTATTTCGCTGGTAGAATGATGGAGTATTTTTTTTGTTGTTGCTTTGGTTGTTGCATTTGTCTTTTTCTACATTGGCTTGTAGTAGACTAAAGGATTTGGGGAACTTTGTATCCAGGTGACGTTTTATTTACTTGTGACCATTAGCCCCTCTGCTTTCTCTGGGAAACGAATGATCTTTGAATTGAAGTGTTGCAAATCACAGCCTCGCTTAATGCATATCGATCATTCAATTGAAAAGATCTTCCTTAATCTGGTCAATTGTAGCTTGTTTGCATGACTTTATACACAATTAAATGGAGTTGGGAACATTTGTTATCAGTCTACCTGGAAATCATGTGTACATGGTTTATAAAATAAACTCTTTTTAGGACAACTTAATCACTGGATTTTCCAGGTGATGTAAAGTGTAAAATGTTTTGGTCAGAATAAGCTGCAAAGAAGACCAGATTTTATGTTGTGGTCAAAAGTCTGGCCCTTTGAGATGATGGTGTCGCCCTCTTTCCTGCTTATCCAGGCACTTGGTTAACAAGGTGACATTTTAATTAAAATAAGCAAATCTGTTCATGTTAGTTAACAACATTTTTCAAATTTCATATGAAAACGTACATTGCTATTTCATGGAGATTGTAGTAATGTACCTGGAGATTTTTTTCCCAGACTGTGTCTTCTCTCCCAGACTATGACATTGGTTTTATTCTGCTCAGCGTCAGCTTTGGGTTGACAGGAAATATGGACGAAAGCTGTAGTTTGGTCCTGAGATCCGCTGAGTTTTTAATAGGGATCTCATTCATTAGAAAGATTCCTTTAGGATGACACAGTCATAGCGCAGTGAGGGACATGGGATCAGGGGATGTTTAATTAGTTTGAGGGTCTAGACTGTTCTTGTCTTGCACATAGACTGTTATTTCCTGCTAGGACAATGCTCAGTCTGGGTTTGCGATAGACTTGACACTTGAACATTTTACATGAGTTTCTTAAATGTTTCTCAACAAATAACCAGGTCAAACATCTCCATATATAGCCAAAACATTTTAGTCAAATATAGACTTTGCAGACTCTTAGACTGTTTTCAAAACTGTTTCTTATTCCAACTGTCATAGTCTTATTGTAGCATTTGCACTGTTCGTTGACTTGGAGCAGCTTCCACTAGAAAGTCTCCTGAAAAAAATAGCAAAGGTTAAAAATAAACATTCAGTAGGGACAAGCGCACATTCATTTCACAAAGTACCCTACAAGTGACTGATCTATTCAACTCCATTTGATATTTAAATCTGCTAGTCTTATAATCACATAATTGTCATATTACTCAATCATGTGCAGACTGTACAGAAATACATTATGTGTATGACTGGAACATTAGAACTTAATGCGATTTGCATTTCCTGAAGGGAGGAAGAAAGGTTAATGATTTAGACTTTGGTCGTTTCCTTCCATTTGATAAACAGCACAGACCACGCAACCAATCACAAGTCCTTGTGCAAATATTACGAAGATGCTATCGTTAGAGGTAACATTTTAAATGCAAAGTATCTGATCAATGTAAATTGATCAGAAATTTGCCCAATGCAATTTTAGACTTTAAAAGTAAAAACATCCCTACAAAACCATGTAAGGGATAATGTACACGCAGCCCGAGGCAAAGCGAATAACAGGGATAACAGCCGGCTGCTTGTACATTATGCCGATTATTACACGGCTAATTGCCACATAAAAAAACTGGACATGAAATGTGATTGGAAATGTATATATGTTTTTGTAAATATTAAACCTGTCAAAATGATTTGCAGCATCCGGGTTACCGATTACTAGTTTTGAGCGGTTGTTATTTTGAATAACGAACTTGCAAATGTTGCACCTGGCCAATCAGAATCAAGCATTCCAACGAACCATGTAATAAATCACATATTTCCCAGACATGTGTTGCATTAGTATTTTAATATATCAGAAGCGCACTGTGTTGTACACCTGATTTGTTTGGTTGTTGTATGCTGTATTAATTACCAGGGCAGATTAATTAGATGCATCTTGAAATGTTTGAGATGACTGAGAGAGGGTCTTTAACCTTTCCTCGGGGAAATCACAGCTTGTGGAAGCTCCTTGCAATGAGGATCAACAAACCCGGCCCATTTGAACCCCTCCCTCTGTCTCTTTGTATGGCTCTGGGCCGCAGGATATGTGACTTTAATGGCTGTCTTTTTAGTCCATCCTGTTCATGATACTGTCACAATACTAAAAGTGTTAGTGAAACTAATCATTTTCTGTTTCTCCTCACTTTACCTTTCTTTTTATGAGTATAGAGTGACATTATTATTGTGGAACTCACAATATTGTTTCTTTGTTTTTGCATATTTGTGAAAACACTATTAGTCTATGTTTTATAAATCTAGACTGAAATGTTTTCGATTTCAGAGGTAAATCATAATTCATTATAATAATCCTGATTCATGATTCATGCTAACAATTAAAATGTGTAATATAAAACCATTTTTGATCACATTTTAGAATATGTAAAATAGGTTTAATCACAATAAATTCCATTATACAAATTTGCATTCACTTTTGGTGCTAAAGACATTTTAAACTCACCAAAATATGTAATAAACAAGACACAGCGAATATGTGTACAACTTTCTGAAAGTTGAGATTTCAAAATGGTTTGTGTCTTACATAATGCTAGTTATCTCTAAACCAGTTTTGCTTGACAAATTCCCCCTGTGCACATAGTTCTCTAACACTCTCTCTCTCTCTCTCTCTCTCTCTCTCTCTCTCTCTCTCTCTCTCTCTCTCTCTCTCTCTCTCTCTCTCTCTCTCTCTCTCACTCTCTCACACACACACACACACACACACACACACACACACACACACACACACACACACACACGCACACACACACTGGTCTCTTATCTCTCAGAGCTAATTTCAGGCCATGCTAACAGTGGTGCCTCACTCATCACTTGTTGTAGCTCTGAAGCTGCTGATGGTTCAACAGCCGCCCACCCCCCTATCATCCTCCTGGGGTGACAATCCGGCCATTGTGCCCCCGTTTACCCCCTCAATGCCGGGACCCTCCCCGCGCTGCTATGAGCTATATTACTTTGACCTCTCCCCATCAATCAGATTCAATTGGATAATGATCTGTAATCACTTTCTTTCAGGGGAGTCTATAAAATGGAGCAGGGCTTCTGCCCCTCCTGGGAGACCCCCTTCTGCTCGCTCTCATTTGATCTGACGCGCCTCCTTTCAGAGCCTTTAAATATGCCTGCGACATCGGCTGCCCCGCACAGCCACCGCCACAGACGGCCGCAGCCGCCCGTCTAAACGCCCTCTGCTGAACGACAGGGAGGGCTGAGAGGGGACAAGGCAGAACCCTGCAGGGGGTGTCGTAAGCCCGAGGCTGTTAAAACTACCCCTTTATTAGGAGGCGCTGCCCTGCGTGGATATGAAGCCAGAAAATGACAATTTCTTATAAAGCACTGGAGCGAGGAATCAAATTTAGAGAGTTCAGAAATCATGTTGTTTTAAAATCAAATGTAAGTGTAAAAAACAAAAGCACATACAGTAGTATAAAAATAGATGAGTTTGACGTTGCAAAAAATGACTCACGAAAAATCTGTTACGCTTGATGACCTATGGTTATATGAAGAATTCATATATGAAATTTACAAAGGTTTTTACAAATCGTCCTTTTTTTGCAGACCAAAACCTCTGACCTCGCTCTTAGAGATACTGCTGGTAATGTGTCTTGCTGTGATCTGCTGGGAGGGGGCTTCTTGTTTTAAATGTAAAATACTCACACGCATTTACTCAGTTCAAAAAGCAAACAGACGCGTTATGCTTTAAACCTCCATCATTGCACCAGGGTTTTGTCTGACCACTTCTGCACCCTTGACTACACATAAAACAACTCTTCAGATATAAGTAAGAGCCGCACAATGCGACCATGAATAGAGTGATATTTCTCTTCATTATTTCGAGAGTCCATTCTTCGGCGAGTGTAGTGCCTCTCCGTGCAGAGAGCATATGCCTTTTGAAAGAGTGGCCCCATGTGAAGCAGGCCCAGATGGAGTTAGCCTCCCCATCAATGCAGGACAATAGGGAATGGAAATCAAAGTTAAAGGGGTGCATCCAACCCCATTTAGCCCAGACAAAAGCTGCTTGTAGGGGGTGAGTGTCGGGGAGGGGCTGGGCGGTAGCTAGAACACGTCACACACCATAAAACTCTTTCCTCAGCTGCCCACCGGGTCAAAGAGACGATAGAGACGTGGTGATGGGCAAAAAACACACGCAAATGAGAAAACGTGTAGAGGGCACCTCTGCCTCTCTCCTCCCTGCTTGTGTGCCGTCTGGTTAGAAGGGTCAAGATGGAGTTTAGTTCATTCAGTCCCAAAAAACATTTGCACAATGCATGCGTTAGTGCTGCAGCCAATTAGGATGCAGTGAAGGGTCATGGCTGCGGTTGCCTAGCGATGCTTTGTAATAGATTAATAGAGGAAGTTTGCTAAGGCAGAAAGGAAATAACAAAGCTCACATCCTGTTGTTGACATGGATGCTTGCTTTGAACATGCAGCTCAGAGACTTATAAAACAGTGTGTGTTAGTTAAAGACTGGAGATCAGCTCTCATTAAAATAACACAGTTTTCTCACATATGGACTCACACTGCGTGTGCGCGCGCGCGTGCTCGTGTGTCTATTAAACTGACAGCACATCAGCTGGGATAGATGAGCCAAACGTCTAAAGGTTTGACTTTCTGTCTCGCCGTGACATGGCTTTAGGGTATTACGCCATTTTAGGGTGATAATCACAAGTCAATATGTCAATAAAAACTATAAATATTGATCGTTTGTATATAGAGCTGCTTAAATACACACTATTTCACACAACGATGATCTTTGGGTATGTTGACTCAAGTCTTGTGTATCCAGAGGGCGGTTCTAGGGTGACTGGAGATTCGGGGCTTAGCCCATATAGACATCCAAAAATGTGTCAAAATACACATTTAGCATCTAAAAACGTGGGGAAAATGTGAGCCTGCCGCTTTCTCGTTTTTTTAAAGCGCTCGGGAGCTTCGCCGTGAAGGTCTGGCAAAGGATAGATGTTCCCTCTAATTTTAAGTTAATGTGTTAAAAATACTACCTGAAAAAAATGCTACCTGTCTATGAATTTAACTGCAGGTAACACCAGATTTGCTTCTGCACATCATTTAAAAAGAGGCAGAGTCTACAGAATAAACCAGACCAAATTAGAAGCCTAGTCTGATTTCAGTTGAACCAACTGAAAAATGTCAAGACCATAATATATTTTGTATGAAAATGTTATTGTTTATAGTGTTGTACATGAAAGTAAAATGGGCTTGTGTTAATACGTTACGAATTTAGTGTGTAATAAATTACACTTTACTTCATGTTCACAACACAATGTAAATATAACTTCACATAAAACTAAACAAGAGCATTCGTCTGTCATTCGTTCTTGTTGTAAACTGATTTAAAATGATCCAGCACTGTCTGGAGTAATCTACATATTAATGTACTCATTTCCTGAACTCATGTGGTTAGTTTCATTTGAAATATCTCCAATATGAAATAATTCGTAGTAATGCGCTCATTGTGTGTGTATACCTGTCAAAGACAAGTGCTAAAATCCACAGAATTCCGTTGAGTTTTCTTCTGAGATCTGCGGGCGCAGGCATTTACTGCTGCTGCTCTTTTCGTTTTCATTGTCAAATGTGTTGCTGTATTATGAGCGAGTGTGGCATCAAATCTTCATCGCTCCGGTGCGTGCGTTTTATTGTTTTTAAAGTTTTGTCGCAGTTTATAACACAGACATGGTGTGTGGTGTCATTTACCAGTCGAATTAGCGTTTTAAATCTTAAATCTCTTTTTTAGCTAACTGTTAACAGCTTTAAACAACTGTCCAAGCATAGAGGGAACATTGACCGTGATCGTGTTGCTCTCTATTTGAGCGCTAGCAGCGCATCTACATTTAAAATAACAATTACCGCACGCAAAAGACGCAAAATGTAAACGGCCCCTAAGTTATTCATACAGGTAATAAAATTATTCGAGGCTTTATTAAAAACTTTCGGGGGTTCAGCCTCCTTAGCCCACCTCTAGCGCCGCCCCTGCTTATGACCATGAAATCATGTCATTTAAGCAAAACACAAGTTAACAGTTAAATTCATTTACATGTCTTGACCGAACACTTGTTGCATGCTTTAATAAAAATGATGTTTAATATAACTCGCTGTGCCATGCATATTATTTACAGCTCCTCTGTGCACACATGTTTATAGTTCACACATGTAATCAGTGCAGCTCTACTAAATAAAGATCATAAACACAAGAATATTTGTTTTGATCAACAACAATGGCGTAGCTTGATGACGCTGTGAAGAAGCGTGGAATGATGGCATCTGTTGTTTTCAACTCCACCGCTGATGGTCATTAATCAGAAATTGTTGTCATGCGGTTTCTATGTCAAAAAAGGCGGTGACTAAGGGTAACGCGGATATGACGCCATTGACAGGCGACTGCATGGCCCCGTGTCACTGTTTAGAATGGCAATTTGCTCATGATTTACAAGTAGATGGAAACATTTGAGATACTGTAAGTACTCAGCTGAACAAAATATATAACACTGGCCCAGTGGTTTTTGGATATTTTACTGCAAAGATGTTACAAACTGTAGCTTTAAACCCTATGTAGTATTTACTCAGCTGCCCTGTGGACCATCTAACAGCTTTCTTTCCTTTCTGTTGAGCTCATCATTTTCCTGTCTTCTCGTCGTGTGCTCCTGTGGAGTGACCGTGTAGATTTCTTGCATCAGTGAGTGTGTTAACATATGCAGTCGCTTTTTAACCCTTTGAGTGTTTGGGCTTGAGCAGTCATTGCTGAACGAGGTGTACAAAATAAGGCCCATCATTCTCAGATAGAAGCCTGACTCTCCTCATAACATACGGGTCCAATTACAGTCTGAATGCATTCACACAGAATCACAGACTCTTCTGCTCCACCGAATAACATACAGCTCAGCGTCAACATCACAAGAACAGCGTCCTTCACAAATCCCTGTTTTATTAGGGCAAAAAATGGGATGTTCACACGTACAAGCATAAGGAGCATTCAAGTGCACCATGACATGTTTGGCCCATGTTTAAAGTGCATGCTGACATTTCTTTTTATAAAACATATATGTTTTGTAATTTCAAATTTGTTGTCTGCTTACAATGCATGATCAGTGTCCTACAGGGGTGTAGCTAAAATATTTTTCCAGGGGTGGCCAGGTAAAACCAAGTGATTTTATTGGGGTGTCCAAAAAAATAACTGTCTGTGACATGTGGGTGAACTAAAAATAAATTCTACAGAATATAATATAAGTCTTTAACGGGTCTCTCAAAATGCAACATTCATCCATTTTTTTATTAAACGATTATATGATGGTCTCTTAAAAAAAAGAAAAAAATACAAGGGGATAAACGAGTTCATGGCATCCGTTCTGTGCATTTTATGGCTTGCAGGGTGACAAAGATATGGACCTTCAAGTCTGTGCAGCTACATTATCTTTGCATACTAAAAATGCATTGAGGTTCAGACTCAGAGCTTGTAGTCCTTATCATAAAAACGTGCCAGAGGGCATTATTGTTGTTGCAGTAAGAAAGTATTTGTTAACATTAGTACATGCATTATCTAACATTAAATGAGTAACTAAGTTGTTCTGCACGTATTAATCTTTATTAATCAGCTCATTATGCATAAAAAAATGTTAAAATATTAGTAAATGCTAAAAATAACAAACTATAATAAATGCTGTATAGGTACATTGTCAGTGGTAAAAAAAGTTATAAAAATTTTACTTAAGTAAAAGTATTGTTACTTAAGAAATTATTTATAAGTATAAGGGAATTTATTGAAAAATAATGTGACTCAAATAAGAGTAAACAAGTAGTTTGCAGGAAAACTACTTACATTTTACAGAGCTAGAAAACAGTCGACATCGACTGATTGACTGATGCAATATGAAGACGTTCAACACACAATTCTGATGATATATCTGTGTTTATCTTTGTTTAACAACACTTTTTTCGTGCATCTGATTGACAGCTAAAACATGCACACACTTATTTCAGTGTTGTGGTTAATGATGGAATAAATTCACCTTCGTTCGAAGGTTGCTTAGTTTAACTGCTCTGTTGAAGAGCATTTACCATTAAACTAAATTGTGTGCATGTATGTCAGACACTTACATTGTCTGGCAGGTGTGGTGAAGACAAATGCGGGACAGGTGAGGGAGCATGGAGAATGCTGGGAAATGGAGTCCTAGGGGACACACAGTACCGGTCCTTTTACCTGTATTTATTTTTTGAAAGGTGGCAGTTTTCCAAGCACAACACAGTGAGACTAATAAAAACAGAATCGCTTCATAATTACAACTTCCCCTCAAACTTTCAAAGCACAAATTTCAGTCACATGAGGTATCGGTCTTTGGTATCGGTGTACTTTTACGAGTACGAGTACATGAGCTTATGGGATGCACTGATACTGGTATTGTTGCCCTACCTCCAAGTATACAGATACTAGCATTTAAAACAAAAAGCATACTTAAAAATACACTTGAACTTTGCTTATAGGTATACCTAATAAAATCAACCTAAAGTATACTTATTTTTCCAAGGGTTATCACATTCCACAATTATTTGACAACCAGATGTGCCCAAATACTGTCTTATTTTAAACAGTTAAAACTTAAATCTTTCAAACAATCTTTTATGATTTTTGCTACTGTTCTTCATAAAAAATGTGTTTGTATTAAACAGTTATACGTGTTACAATACATGGTAATGTGTTATAAACTTGTTTTTGTCTTTCCCCCGAGATATTAAACAAGCAAAATCAGATCTATTGGTCCAAATCTTATATGCTCCCCCACAGTCACTGTCCAATCAGTGCTCTTGCTCATCCTAAATGACATCTCCCAGAGAACATGAGAGCTAATGAAATAACATTGAGTCTGTCATTACATGGGCCTGGCCAAAGCTCACGCAGCACCTGTGCAGCACTGCGGGACTCAATACTAACTCGTTGTGTGTGTGTGGATGCAGACGTGCATGATGTGAAGAGACAGACAAAAGATCTACACTTGCCCTATTTCACCTCATGATTGTTATTTCCCGTCATACAAAGGCCAATGCAGGATCTTGTGAAACAAACTGAGCATCATAACCCGATGATGCAGATGATGTAGCCCATGTGGCTCATTTTCAATGATTCAGACATTTAAAACCCAATAGATGCTAAGAAATGGTTTCCTGCCTTATTTTGCTCCTTCTTTGGTTTGTGTATGTGTGCGCGCTGACAGCAGATGGTGTTTTAATAACGTCCAGTAGGAATATGTGTGTGTGTGTATAAACAGACAGCGTAGTGCCAGCTTAGTAATTGCTGGGCACTCGTACAGATCACATTCACACACACATAAACTGAGACAAGGAGGATTCCAGCAAACACACACACACAGATATCGCCGCTCACGAGCATATACACACCTTGCAGCCGCAGCCAAAAAAGCGCAGCTGCCACTGGGAGACAGGGAGAGAACATAGAGAGAGTTAGAGAAGGAAATATAGACTGCGAGAGGGTGGGTCTGCGCTTCAGGCCAGCACGTCGGCCCCTGACGGCTGCGCTGGCTGCGTCCCAGTTAGGGTCGGCCCCTGTGTCTCGCTGCAGAACGCTTCATGTGCTCCTCACAAGCTTGTGAATGATCCTGTTCCAGCGCATAACTGACAAAACCACAGCAATTCAGAAGCGCTCTTTGGATACGGTCCCTCTGGAGCGCGTGTTTACCTCATGCACAGGTGCTGTTTCAGGTACGTCGAATTCATTTATGTTTACCCTGTTGAAAGCACTGCTATGCTGTGCGGCTTCCGGGTAGTACCCATGTTTTTTACCATTTGTATAACCACAGATTACTACAGATACAATTGTGGTGGTACCACTGCAAAACTGTGGTTCGTTTGTGCCATGGTGTTTGAATTTCATAAGTAGCAAAACCATGATTCATTTTAGGAAGGGTTGCTTGGTCAACCAACCTCATCAGAAAGAACTTGCTGCTTGATTAGCATCTTCTGCCACAATACACACCACATGTCCACAAGTCACACCACAACCGAAGTAGCACTAACCTGTATGAACTGGCCTGGACCAGCTTGGATTAGGTTTTTATGAAATGGTCTCTATGACCCCAAAGTATTTCTCTACGTGAGCACCACAAACACAATAACACTTTACCTCTATAATCCTCTGTAATTGATGATTTGTGTGTGTGTGTGTGTGTGTGTGTGTGTGTGTTGATTTGTCAGGTTTTTACATGTTGAAGAGTGGTGGTATTATTCATGTGCCTGCAGGCCTGTCACTCATATCCCCTCTCTAAAGCACAAGTTAAACTCTGAAACTGCTTTGAACACACTTGAAATAATGGAAAAAGTATTGGGAAAATATTGCTATTGAGTATTTTATTTATTTCCCATAAACACGAAAAGGTTGGGGAAGGTTAGCTGTTAGCTGCTCCATATGACACGCCCCTTCTTTCCAAAGCCCCACCTACTGTACGAAAAGCACGCATACAGAGGCGTTTTGAGACCGTAGTAATGGGTGTGATCAAAAGAGCAACAGACTCATTGCACAACAAAAATAAAACAATGACCTTAGTTACTAAGACGCGGGCATAGTTTTCCATTTGTGAGTATAAAAATGACTGACAGCTCAAAAGCAACTCTCATTGGCTAAAAAAGAATCTGACTCTGGCTCACGGCCACATTTTTGTTTGCTGTCATAGAGACAATTGCTATTTCAGCACACCCATTTCAGTCGTATCTGTCAGGTAACAGTGACATTCTCTGCATACCATTGCTGAAACATTTACATTTACATTTACATTTATGCATTTGGCAGACGCTTTTATCCAAAGCGACTTACATTACATTGTACTATACATTTGTATATTTTGTATAGTAAGCAAGTGGGGGTTAGGTGTCTTGCTCAAGGACACCTCAACCGTTACCTGCTAGCCCTGAGAATCGAACCAACAACCTTCTGGTCATGAGTCCAACTCTCTAACCACTGGGCCACGACTGTCCCTGAAACATTTGCTTATGAGCCATACACAAAACAAACCAAAGTAAAACAGCTCATACTGTAAAGTATTTAAATGATCAAATTCTGAAGGTGAAGCACCTTGTTTTACTCAGTAGAATGTGGGATTCACATTTGGGGAATTTTGGTGTCACAGTGGCTTTAAAGAAGTGACATGAGATGAAATTAAACAGAAATCGAAATATTAACAATTGACTATATTTCATTTACTCTATAAAGGATTTAGAAGCTTTTATTTTTG
The DNA here is from genome assembly GCA_026939265.1 of Oreonectes daqikongensis. Taxonomy (NCBI): domain Eukaryota; kingdom Metazoa; phylum Chordata; class Actinopteri; order Cypriniformes; family Nemacheilidae; genus Oreonectes; species Oreonectes daqikongensis. Next base: position 203,502 of record JAOTQM010000007.1, read on the forward strand.
AAACCATTATTATTTCTAAGCACATTTGCAGAAAGATGAGTTTAACAGCAAATAAAACAAAAATGTCTTTGACAGAGCATCTTGGATTTTAAACAATGTTGAGTAACTATTAATTAAACAATGTCCTTTTAAATGGGTAACATAGACAGGTAGCTGTGCATCAAATCCTTACGGAGCTTTATTAACACTCGCCCGAGGCCAAGACACAAACGCAGCATCAAACGCGCTTGACAGCTTTGCTGAGAAGTCCAAGCTACCCGTTCATGTTGAAACACAACCGTCGTTCCACCTGACACACTGAAGCGTTCTTTGACCTCTCTCTCACACACTTCTGGACCCGAGGAGTCCGCTGAGGGCCCTGTGGGCATGAGAGTTCATGAGTTGGGCTAAAAGAACTTGAGTTATGATCAGGACTTCTCTCTTCACTGAGGGAGCTGACAGGAGAACCATACCGCCGGGCTTTGGGGCTCTCTGAGGTAAGCAACCCATCTCCGTCACCAAGCCTGGCTTCTCTGACCCATCTATTCTCCTGTAGTCAGCTGCCCAGCAGGGTCAGGCCTGCAACATTAATCTTCGGTGGGTGAGAGCCATGTTCGGGCAGTAGGAGAAGGAGAGGGTACGGAACGGCGTTCCTCTGTGTTTAAAATGAAGGGAAAGATGAGCGTAAGTGGGTCAAGAGCTCCAGACCGGAGCAATAGCAGCTGCCCTGCGATGGAGAGCCGTCTCCTGCAGGAAACGTTCCTCGTACCTGCTGGTCTGAAGGAGCGAGCCCCTCCGACCCAAAGTAGGTATGAGAACAGGTGGTCAGGGGCTGAGAGAGACAGACACGGCAGCTACTTTCATAGCAAATCAAATGCAGATATCCAACATTACATATCGAAAAGTTTAGCGGTTGAGATTTGCTATAAAAATGTGTTTGGGACAATTTTTTTAACTCATGTCATTAAAATAACATTTGTTTTCTTGAAGCATAGTTTCGTAATGTTGGGGAAAATGTTTATATTTTGACACACTGCTGCCCATTCATACAACTGAAAAGAGCATTTGACAGTGTTGCCTTTTTAAAAAAAAATCAAAAACGTGTTGTGTCTTGGCCTCATTGTTTACTTTATCCCAGTTGATTTCTAGAATTGCAACCATTTTTTTCATAAATATACAATGATTTGTGCTGAAACTGTATCAATACTTTTGTAATATGTATTTTTAAACAAAGTTCAAACAAATTTATCATTTGATAAACATCATGATAATTGGTTTTATTCCCTCTAAGGTTTAATACATTTCACTGAACTCACCTGCCTCAAATGTATTTTTTGGCATACTTTTAAAGAATAAACAAATGTGTTACTGTAGTGTTTAAATGAATAAAGTAATAACTTTATTGCCTCATGTCATTCCAAGCCCATATGCTGTTTTTTCTGAATTCTTCAATAATCTTTGTACATAATATTTGATGTAGAATGAAAGATCGTAGTTATAGAGCAGTCATGCTACACTTCTCATTGAGTTATATTCACAAATGCATGTAAATGCAAAACACAAGCTAATGCAAAAAGTTTCGCTTTTCTGCGCATTTCAAAGTTTAAGTGGTGCACTCCGACGTTTGCATTTTGTATCACGTGGCATATTTAGGCTTTCAGTAATCTGCATACAGAATTCAAATACTGTAAAGCTGTATGAATGACCTTTGTGATTTTTATGTTTGTAATTACATTTTATTTACATAGTAAAATCTCTATCACTTTTCTAAAAATGTCAAAAATTTTTGTTCCATTGGGCAACCAAAAATAGAATTTCAATTGATTTAAAAAATATTTCATTACATTTACATTAACAATTTTTATATTACTGGATTTTGTCCAGATATTACTTTGGGCTACTGTATGCATACTTATATGTACATTGCAATATATTTTATAGTTTGCACAGTGTTAAATTTTTACCAAGGTTTAGAAATCTAAGAACGTTTTCATGACACGTCATCACTGTGCAGCTCTTTGGATTTACAATTTTATGATTCATCATTCAAGTCAAATAAACAAAGAATGCTTAGGGCACAGGATATACTGACCAGTTAAATATTTTATGACAACATTTACTATATAATGAAATTAGGCAAGACACATTTCACACAGAACGAATGTGTGCGCGCGAGAGAGAGAGAGGTAAAAGATGATATTCAGGTTTATTTTCTCAAAGTTGGATGAAAGGAGACGAGTGCAGTGCCAGAGGTCAGACACAATGTTAGATAATTACAGTCTTGAGTGATTGAGGTGAGCTGAAAGGCAAATGTTGACTTACGCCATAACCTTTTAACTTGTTAATCCCTGCTTTTCAGAAGAAGTGAAAACGTAGCCACTTGTTACCGTAGGCTAAATACACCATCAGAGGGAAGTAGTGGAGAAAAAATGCTTTCAACATATGATCCTGCGTGTTACCTTTACTGCTACGTTTCTGCAACATTCAGAACGATGTTTATCAGAGAGTTATGGTGAGACAATAATCGGCAGTAGACTATAACTACAGATCAGAGCTGTGGGTGAGGGTCATCAGTAATTAAAACTAGCGCTTGTAGTTTGTTAAAGTGCTGTTTGTTGTTGCTGTGGCTCTGTGCCAAAGCATTAGAGCCTGCAGTTGCATGTGGATGTAATTTTAGCAGGACGTGTTTTAAGCAAATCAAATAAAAGACTGAATAGAGAGAAGAGTGAGAGAAAGAAAAACAGAGAGTGAACAGGTTATGCTTAAGAATATGCCAAGACACATGCAAATGCCAGACTGTATAAACAGCATTTTCTGATTACCTTAAAGGGGACAAATCAGACATTGTTATTATGATTTTACAACTATAACATATCACACCTACACAGCCTGCAGTAGGTGTTCTGAACATTGGTCTTTATAAACTTGCAGTTTTATTGTATATGATGTGATTATGTTATAAATTTAATTAAGGGGGATAATAAATGCTGTAAAGTCAGAGGTGTTTGTAATAATAAAAAAGCATGTATAATAAAATAAAAAAATAAACATTCTCTCTCTATCTCTCTATCTCTCTCTCTCTCTCTCTCTCTCTCTCTCTCTCTCTCTCTTTATCTCTTTATATATATATAATCTGCATTGTTTCTTGTTTTGATCTTTTATTTAAAAAATCTACAAAATTCCCACATTTCATTTAAATAAAACAAATTGAAGTGGGGGGAATATCACATTGTGAAAAAAATGTTTTTCTCTAATACATCCTGGCCACAATTATTGGCATGAGAAATACTTATGAGTAAAATATCTCCCAAGTATATTCCCATTGATATTTCAATTTCCTGAGCACACCAAGGTGACTAGAAACATGATGTTGTCCAGTCATGACTTCTTGGTTTTACATGGAGAATTAATAACTCCAAAACCACTTAATCATTCATCACAATGAGTAAAACTAAAGAATATAGTTCTGATGTGCAGCAAAAGATTGTTGAGCTACACAAAATAAAAAGTGGATTTAAAAGGAAATAGTTGAAACAGTAAAAATTTGTATTTCCAACATCAGGGCAATAATTAATAAGTTTTAATGGACTGGAGATGTTGCAAATCTGCCTGAAAGAGAATGTGTGTCTATATTGTCTTACTGCAGCAAAGAGAAGATTTTGAGTGGCCAAGGACTTTTTAAAGATCGCAGATGGAGAATTGCAGATATCAGTTGAATTTTAGTGTCAGAAAAAAATGTAATAAATGTAAAGGAAAAATACACCTCCATCACCACAAGTTGTTTGAGACACTGTTTAAGAAGCAAATCTTCTGCTCTCATTCAAAAATAAACTTCACCATATTAGTCTGGCATACTGGAACTTCAAACAGGACTGGAGTCTATGGCCATATGGAATGAGAATGAGTTTTTATGCAATAACACAAGGTAGATTTGGTGCACACAGGGATAAAAACGTTCCCCATGTCCAGAGTTAAGTATATCGCCAGATCTGTGTTGTTGTGGACCTACTTTTATACCAGAGGTTCTGGACATCTTGTTTAGATACATGGTATCATGGATTATGTGAAATACCAACAGATAAAAAAAATCAAAACCTGACTTGCTCTGCTAGAAATCTTATAATGGGTCGTGGTTAGATCTTCCATCAGCACATTGGCTTAAAACAAACATCCAAATCAACAGAAAATGGCTCACTGAACTCAAAATCAAGATCCTGCCATAGCCATCCCAGTACATGCCAGGGATGTTCCAGTCAGTGTGAGCAGTAGTCGATGCAGCGAGAAAATCTGAACAGTCCAATGCCTCAATCTGCTAGTCAAACTAATAATGAAGGGTATTCTGCAAGCGTGTGTGTGTTCTGCTCATATAGTGTGTGATAAACATCTGTCTCTTCTCTGATGTTGACATGAGGAAAGTATTATAGGTTCTGCTCCATAAAGCTGCTCTTCTGGAAGAGTGTTGCCTATAGTTAACGCTTCATACTTATTTCCCATCATGGCTGCATTGTGCATCAACCAGTTCAGGGAACAAAATGAAAGAAAATGCTTATGATTTGCAATGGACATTTATGATTGATAAATATGTTGGGTTATAATGACTTTTCTTACTAAAATTGAAAATGTGTCACATAATTTACCATATGACTTAATTTTACAAGAGGAACATTCAGCAGAATGTCTAAGCTGATCAAGAAAAAATCATATAGGTTAACATGGGATGAGTAGATGCAGATATATATTATTAGTGGATGAGTTGTTTTTTTATTTTTATTTTTTGCTTAACAAACACAGTACTGTCCTAAAATGACACTATCAATAGACAAAATCTATTGTTAAAAGAGAAGAAAATGTTATTTTTGCCAATAATCAAATGAATCTTTTCTGCAAATCTGAAGGATTTCGAGAATTATTTTATTGATAGGAAGTCAGGTGACTGTGATATCACAGCAGATAAGATGACATGTTATTCTGCCAAACCCTTTATGTGTCACATCTGTCTGTGAGAGATCAGGAAGGTGACACTGTCAATCTAATCCATCTTCATGTCCTTGCAGGAACATGTGTGTGTGCGTGCGTGCGTGTGTGTGTGTGAAATGCAAATTTTTATTGTTGCGATAAAAATAAATAGACTAGTCAAGGACCGTAGGGTGTGTATGTGTGTGTGTGTGTGTGTGCATCACCTTTATGGGCAGTGACAGGCACTCATCACTGTCGGCCGTTTGTGAGCTGAGCTTTGATGCGGGTGACTGTAACTGCGAGCGAAGCACATCGATAGATCTCTGTTGACAAGCCTCATATTCAAGGGCACATTGAAGCTCATTGGGAAACTTTTACCACAGTTTAATTGTTTCACAGTGGGTGCAGAAATACAAACTGCAGAATAAGCTTATGACATGGTTGTCTTTCCAACCAATTTTACTAGTCCTGCTTTCACAGGAAAGAAGTATTAAACTGAAATATTTTATTTTGTAATAATTATTTATTATCATCAAAAATTCTTGACATGAATATGACCTCAAAATGTATTCCTCAAATGTCGGCATTTTGAAAGTTCAATGTTGACAATTAAAAGTATAGACACCTATTGATCTTGTCAGGATTTTAGGAAAGCAACATTATGCCACAAATATACGTTTAGAATAATCCTTTGAGAAATATAGTTTGAGAAATACACTCAAATGAAATATAACTTTCATTTGAGACTTCCGAATTCTTCAGCGCTATTATGAAAAAATACTATAATGTGTTGTTTTTTCTAGAATTTCAATTTTATTTTACTTGCACTTTTCCATTAAAACTTGAAAATGCAAAAAATATATCTAAACATATTAAAAGATATTAAAAGATACATGAAAAAAGAAAATGGCATAAATACATGGCAATTTGCAAATACTTTTTTTTTATAAATGTTAGGGACATTGACATTAAAGGCTAATATTATTACAGACATGCTTGCTCTCACTAAAAGAAAGAAAAGACTGAGACATTGGGGGTTGGGTAATGCTCTGTAGTGGAGCTGTACTTAAGTATGAAGATTGTGTGTCACTAGGTGGCGCTTCAGTACAGTCATCCCTCTTTACGGCACACCAGGCACACTCAAACAAAGCCTCAACCGCAACATAAACATCACAATCTAAACACGCTACACTCATGCTTCTAGTGTTCAACGAACACTGATGAAGAAACTACAGGTGATGTTTAATGTGAGAAAGACAACACACATCTAAATATTACACACAGTGTCGTTCAGAGTAAGGACCAGTCGTGAAAACCCGTGACACAGTTAAAGGATAAGCAGTGTGGCACTGCATGTACGTGAGGTAAATAGATCGGTTTGGTACAGACGACTTGTACCTGAAGGCATTGGAGACTTGCAAGATAAAGCAGGTAAACAAACCCTCAGCTGCCCTCAGGACAAGAGAAATGCATGGAGACTGAGAGAGGAAAGACAAAAGAGAGAAAATCAAATGATCCAGAGATGTAAAATGATCGTGACGTGTTAGCTGTACTGTGTGCAGGGTTCATCCTCTGTCAGATATCTTTAAAAAAGAGGCCTGGGCTGCAGTCCACATCAGCGCTCTCCAGGAAGTTGTTGTGCTTGCTTGCCCTGGTTTGGATTGTGGCTGGGTATCCAGACGTCCTGGTATCACAAGATGTTTTAACTGGTGTTCCAACAACACACACACACACACACACACACACACAAATGGCCTGAGTTTGGCTAACATACCTTTATATACTAGAACATCTACTTTCAGCATGATAAACTGCATTTTCCTTGCAGCATCTCAAGTTAGTTAGCTAGCTAGTTAATATTTCAACAAGATGCAAATAAATGCATTTATTTGCTCAAAACATTCCATACAATTAAGTGTTTTTGTCAATGTACATGTTTTAACGGCAAAAATCTGACATTTCACTTTCGGGCAGCTGAGTCTTGTGTCAAATATTTGATAGAATGTGTCTTTACTTTAAAGACCTTCACCAAATGAAACACGTAGCAATTGTTTTAAAAGACCTTTCCAAGCTCCTTGCTAATCTGACATCAACTATCTATTTTGTTACCAAAGTCAAGTTTGATGGGATGCAGACAGATCAATGTTTTGTGCAACATAGCTACCTCATTTACAAGTTTCCATGTTTTATGGGGACTTTCCGTACCACATACTTTACAAACCATATATTACAAAACCATATATTCTATCCTCTAACCCTACACCTAACCATCACAGAAAATATGCTGCATTTTTATATTTTCAAACAAACATCATTTAATTTGTTTGATAAGCTGCTATTTTTTAGGGCCCCCCAAAAAATCCTGTCAAGGTAAAAAAAATTACTAAAAAGCTATCTTGGTGTGTGGATATTTGGTCCCCACACTGTAGGGTTTACAGAGACTACACACACACTAGCTGAGGCCGCAATTCCAACCCTGTTAGCTGTAGTTTCAGGAGGGCTTTTGGGTATGTCAGTCCAGGACGCCCCAGGCTGGGCAGTGGCACTCAGGCGAGCGAAGGGTTCCCGTGCGGCCTGCATCACCCGAGTGGACCGTAGCGGGGTGAATAAAGGGCTGGCGTGGGTGGTGGGGGTTGTTTGGGGTACGGGCAAGCAGCTGCGTGAGTGCTCTTGTTGACGTTATGCAGCTAAACAGTACCAGCTTGCCGGAGCGCTTAACTTCTCTCTCACTGGCCTAATGAAGTCCTGAAAGGTTTCCTGACTCCCTCATATGGCTTTATTTAGTGCCACAGTAAGAAGAACCATTACTAAACACACACACATACAGAGAGAAAAAGAAGCTTAAGGTGAGGCTAACATGCTAGCACGTAGCACGCTAACCTCAATGGCAAAGAAGCAGTGTGAAAACACCACTAGGAGCGAGGGATAAGGAGTGTGTCAATATTGAGAGAGCGAGCGAGAGAGGGAGGAAAAGGAAGGACCCCCTTTGCTTTGTGAACGTGTAATGGCACTTCATTTTAATTTTATGGTTTGCCAGTGCTCCGCAGAGGGAAATTGTTTTCTATGTGGTTACACAGCCTGTCGAGAGGGAGAGAGGGGGAAAAATACGCACGCCAAATAAAACAGCTGTGGTGGCAATTGAATTTGTATTCACAGTAAAGTAGGTTAACCCAGTTAAAAGTCAGAAATCCAATAGCGACAGCCGATCGGTGAGAGCGAGGCATCTCTCCCGGGGCTGCAGGGACCCGATCTCATTCTCTGGGTGTCTTTAAAGCATCGCAATATATCAGCGTGCTAAGAGATAGCGGCGTGTAGGATCAGGCGTGCGGGGAAGGGAACACGATGCACTTTTCATTTGCTTTAACATGTGGTTTCCCTCTTTCTCTGTGTTGTTTTTCCTTATCGGTGTTCAGAAAGGCGGTCGGAGCACAGGTTTGTCACAGTGTGTTCTTCGGCGCTCATTGTCTTTGGGAGCGTGCGCGTTTCATCGTCTCGATCTGTCGCGCGAGGCCTTCCACCCCCCGCAGTCTCCGGCGAGGGAGGATGTTTTCATAAAAGACGGAGAACAAGGAAATGACAGCTTCCCCTGCCTTTGTTATGGGAATATATGGACTCCCCCTGGTTCATTGACTTTTTATTACAGAATGAGTAAAGTGACTGTTAGCAAACGGGGGCAAATTTGTTGCAGCCATTTGTTTTGTAACGTTGCAACGGCTTCCTGTGTATTTTTGTGTTTGCGCTGAGCGATAAATGGGGGATCATTTAAATGATATGTTGCCGACACGCACTGTTTCTTCCTTTTTGACTGAGATGTGAGGGTTTACACAGGGTAGTCATTGCGCGCGTGACATTCTGTTGAGAATTTTTATGCGGAAAAGTTAAGAAAAGGGAACAAATGCAAGAAGGCGAATGTGGAGACTTGGAGGTCTCCAGTGTTTTCTTCCTCTGTGGTGATCTAGCACAAACCCCCACCAATACATCTGCTTCTCTCTCACCACCCCCTCTACCCACCCGCTGGGGCAGGAGCGGGCCGTGGTTGTGGCCCTACTCTCCCCCTTTTGCCCTGAGCCTGTGCCCAGCTAGAGATGCCATCTGATACAAGTCTATCATAATGAAGGTCCAGCATGAGGCTAAATGAGTTTGGAGCTTGACGGTGTGAGGGGCTAATGACTGCAATACACCAGCGCTTCGGGCCCGCGCTTGGCTTTGTGAGGGCATATGGCAGCCACCTCCGTCGCTAGACTATGCGCAGAGAAGAGAGACGAATGCTAAAAACACAGAGCCCGACCGGAACCAGAAAATGAAAACTTTCAACTTTGGCCTGCATACCAGGGTATGCAGAATAAATACACATTTACTTTGCACACAGTGTTGGTGCTTTACAAAAAAGCACTTGCAAAGAAATGTGTGTCATTATTCGTTGATAATTCCTCCCCTCTGAGGTCTGAAGTCTCATTTGTGTTAACATGTTTGACGTAATTGATGCTAAACAGCATCATTACTTCTATGGGTTGCAAATGAATTGAGCTATTTCTTGAAATGCTTATGGGCTCTTTCGAGGGCAGTTTATGACTGAAACATGTTTGCCAGTCAGAGGCTGTTGGCTAAGCAACAGCGTTGAGCAGAGTTTAACTTCATGCAAATGTTCAGCGACACGATGTGGTGATTACCAATGGGAGCTCGCTCATTTCCATTTGGATACTGCAGTTGAGAAGAAACACATACTAGAAACGCAACAGTGCAGTGACTTCAGGGCAACCTGCAGCGATTTAGTTGCAGTTAGTTCGAATAGCCGTACAACGTGTGTTACACTCAAGTGCATCAAGTATATATGCATACAGCATGTCCACAGTTTCTTCAGGGTCATGATGTATTTTTGCTAACTCCCTTTTAGATGTTGGCACAGCATTACAGTACCATTGCCCTCCAATAACCTAAACCAACCCCATGTCAACAAACCCGAACATGTTTATTAAATGGCAAGAAAATCCCGTTTCATATTTAAAATAAATATATCAATGAATTCTGAAACAATCCTAGCCACATATTGTAGGCCTCTGAGGCGTTTGAGAGGCAGTATATGCATCTGTATGACACCTCCTTAGCTATTTTTAATAGCTTTTTTAGATGCATAATAATCTGTATTGGATTTAATGTTTCAATGGCAATCGATCAATAAGCAAAGAACAAAGTCCATTAAGTGTCTGCTGCTCTTAAAAACGTGTTAAAGCAGCAGGAAGCTTAGCTGTACTGCGATTCTTGAGCTTATGCATTTATGGTCTCCAAGTTATCCAAATTAGCTTAAAGGATTGATAATTCTTTCCTAATATAACACTGTTACTGAGGCCTTTAACTGTGACTTCCCCATTTTGGTTTTGTCAAATACTAAATAGGGGCTTGGTTGTGGAAATTAAAGCAAAATCGCATAACAAGGAATTTTAATTTGATTAATTCATTGTTGTGTTTTGATGCGGAGAAAGGCAACCACGGCGGTTTTCACGTTATTTGTTCCACTGACTAATGACAATTTCCTGCACAATAACAGGAGTAAAAACACCCTCAGAGCGAAGGAAGGCTTGAAATCACAGATGAGAGAAGCCACAGGGAGAACAAATAACCTGCCTTTAATTCTGCTACTGGCCGACGTGCTGTTGTGAGATGTTCTGTCTGCTGAACTTCACACAATAATATGATAAAAGGAAGAGTTTAAGAGTTCAGTTTTCTTTGTGCCGCCTGCTTGTCAAGAGTGCAGGTGATGATAAAGGCAAGAAATAAGTGAAAGAAAGTAGCGTTTGCTATTCGAAGCTAAAGTTGATGAAACAAGCCTTTTCCAAAAGAGAAAAAAAATAAACTTGCTTAAGCACGTTTCAGTGTGTTATGGTAGAAATGGTACATGTTTTGCGAGCCTGTGCGTGTTACACCTACTGTATGATAGAACCTCAATTTGCACTTTTACTGATATAACGTTACAGTAAAACTGATTATCTGCTAGTGTTTGGTAAATCAGATTTTAGCTACTGTAGATACAATGAAGCTCTCAAGGTAGGCAATACATTTCAATTTTATATCCAATAATTTTGGAAACAGAGGAAACAAAAAAATATGAGATAAATGGCTAAACACATTTAAAATGCTTATAAATACGTGTTTGTTTTAAAAAGTACAGTTTCACTACAGGACAAAATGAGTGAGTGATGATTATTCATAATGAACAGACACAAATCTCCCAACATTATATGTTAATGAATGACATTCATTTTTTATTTGATTATTGCCTCAGAATTCTGTCATCGCTATTGTCAAAATGGAGTAACAAAAGCTTCCCTATTTTAGTTACTTCCCATCACTGTAAAAAATCAACAAAATAGTGCTTGAAAATTCCATCTCTCCATTTTTCTGTCCCATTTTCAAAAGGCTAAATGTTACTAACAGACACCTACATCGTTTCGTTCGTTCGTTCGTTCACTCGCTCTCTCTCTCTCTCTCTCTCTCTCTCTCTCTCTCTCTCTCTCTCTCTCTCTCTCTCTCTCTCTCTCTCTCTCTCTCTCTCTCTCTCTCTCTCTCTGTCTCTGGCTCTGTCTTTTCTCGACTTCCCCCTCCAGAGCGACTGATTGCTTGCAGCTGGGGAGCACTGAGAACATTTTAATATTATGCAGAAGATTAGAGCAAACTAACTACATTATTCTCCAATTACGCTCGTTTCATCCAACTGATGTCTTTATTTCCTTCCTCTCCACGATTAGCCTAATGCGAAAATTGGAATGCGCTTAGGACTGTTTTCCGATTGTTCCTGCGCCGCTTATTATGTCACCCAGCCATTACAGACTCGTCTTTTATTGTAACTGTAAATAAAACGATTAGAGGCAGACGCAGCCGGGGACAGGGAGATTTCATTTCGGGGATCTGCTTATCAACATTCTTGGAAGGTTTGGAAAGGCGCACAGGCCCAAGCACAAGCCGATTTATAGAGGCATATCTTGGGCAGAATTGCCGTGGCCCAAAAAACCACACAAAACAAAATGACAAAAAACGTAGGTTAATCGATTTAAAATTATGTAGAGACCTGAACACAGGCCTCCAATCGCTTCGTTGCACACACCTAAGCCTTTGGAACACCCCATAAAGCGTGCTCGAATTATTAGAGAAACATCTGAGCATTGTAACCCAATGATGCGGCTGTAAGAAGGTATGGTAATGCTCTTTAGAGCTCTTCCCCACCCGTAAAGCACTGAATTGTGGGTGTTCTGCACGAAGCTGGATGAGATGGGAATTTGGAAATAGTGTAGGAGCGTTTGGATTTTCTTTGGAATGCAACAAGTCCATCAAGGACGCAAACCATGTGTAAACATTGCACAATTAAAAACTATTAATGCAAAAATGAATTTTTAACATATGAGCTCTGCAATAGATGCCAATCAGTCGCTATATCTGAAAAGATATACTGTTCAGTATGTACTGTATTAGTTTGTTCTATTTAGTATGTGTTGGTACAGTATGCATATATTTCCAACATACTACACTGCCATACTACATTTAAAAGTACAGTGTGTTTTCCATTTTCTGAGAAACTGTGAATTTGCACATCCGAGGATTTGGAAGGAGACATACAATATTAAAAAGTAACACAAAATAGTTGGTAACCAAATACACTAGGAAAATATTTCTTGATAGCTATATCACTTACAATTCTGCTTGACTCACAGTATTCAAGTCGAACTGAATTTCAGCTTTTCATCTCCTTTGGCCTCAGACAGAAAACCATCTACCCATCGCATGCTTCTCATTAATTTAGGTTTATTTTTTAAATATTAGGGGTAAATACTAAAGTATTGGTAAAGAAAACAACATTACCTGCTGTATAATGCTGAAGAGTGAATTACAATTTACAATATTACAGTAACATGGGAAGCACTGAAGTAAGGATAAGTCACTTTATTGAGTGCACTGAAAATGATATCATCCTCACTCTATATAAAAATATGTACTTATTTTTTTGTATATTTGCAAAAAATAGTTCATATATATATATATATATATATATATATATATATATATATATGAAAGCAATGACACTGCAGAGGCCCAATAGCTTTTGTACTTGGGCCTCTGCAGTTGCTTTTGTTTTGATTATGTCATTGCTTCCTGAATGGCAGTAGTTAGATCAGTAAATATTACTAAAATAATGTATTATGCTTCACATACTTTTCGCTTCTAATTTAAGTTTGAAACCTTGTGGAAAAGATTTTGTGCTCTATGGGTTTATTTGACATTAGCTTTGCTCTCCCTCTGATAGTGTATAAAGCCATGGTATAGTCATGGTATAGGCTAGGTTTTATTCGTTCTAATTTTAATGTGGATGATACAAGTTTTAACTCATACCCATCTCATTTTCATGTCACATGACATATGCAGAAACACGTTAAGGTGACGTGACCTGTAAAATAAGCTGATATGATGACTGCATGCTGCTGTCATCAGTTCGGCATGCTTATCCTCATGTACACAGAAACCCCTTTGGGCCATGCAAACCTGTGCGTTCTGCTTGATTTCCTATTTTACTTCTTTATTCTGTTACTGGACAGGCTCCGCTTTTTTGTCTCGCGGAAGGTAAAGACACATGGTGTTGCTGTCTGACGTGTGGCCGTTGTTTCGTAGCTGCAAGCGACTTTTTGTTTATGTGACATGCCTTTAGAATGAGAAATGCAAATGGAGAGTGATAGTAAGAGAGCGAGAGAAAGAGAGATGACCTGCGGTGTAAAGAATAGACGGGGTAAGTCCCTGCCACCTCCTTGACTCCCAAAGGACATAAACAAAGATCAAATATCAACAGATCTATTGCCACTATATACACAGCTTCAGGGAGGAAAAGCAGTATAAAGTTGCACAATATTCTTTTGACTGGATCCAGAATTGATCAGGATAATTCATCAAATAACCACTATTGCTTTAATTTAGGTGGTAACACTTTACAATAACGTTTTAATTGTTAACATTAATTAACTACAGTAGTTAATGTGAACTAACAATGAACAATACTCATGCAACATTTATTCTGTAATGATTGGTTACACTTTATATTAAGGTTCACAAATTCATTGGTTGTATATTAGTATGTATAAAGTACATATTAATGCCTTATTCTGCATTACCTTATTTTACATCCCTTAATTGTACCCAATATCTAAACCTATAAAAATAACAGTAATTAGGAGTTTATTGAGGCAAAAGTCCTAATTAAAGTTATAGTTCACCCCAAAATTCTGTCATCATTTATTCGCCCTCTTGTCATTTCAAACCTGTATACATTTTTTTGTTCTGATGAACACAAAAAAGATATTAGAAAGAATGTCAGTAACCGAAACAGATCTCACCCCCATATACTGCCATAGTAGGGAAAATAAATGTTATGAAAGTCAATGCGGTGAGATCTGTTTGGTTACTCACATTCTTCCAAATATCTTCCTTTGTGTTCATCAGAACAAATAAATGTATACAGGTTGGAAATGACAAGAGAGTAAGTAAAGGATGACAGAATTTTCATTATTGGGTGAACTATCCCTTTAATAGTTAATAGTGAGAATTGGTCCATATTCTAAAGTGTGACCAAATTATTGAAACATTTAAAATATAATATTGTATCTGTTAACATTACAATAAACTGACATTGTGTTTGTATTAACAATTAAAAAGATTAATTTATTATTCAAAACAAAAACAATGTGCTTATTGACTAGTGCAAATAAATAAAACCTTATTGTGAATATTGTGTTTCCTTTAGGATCTTTAATTTAGTTTCTCAGAATAGGGCTTAATCCTCCTCACAGATTTAAAGCCTAAAAACGATTCTTAAAGATTCCTAAAACGTTACCATCAGTTGTGTTGATTTCTTAGCAGATCAGATTCATCTATTCAATATCTTGTTTTTGGCCCTGTGATACTGTGATTTAGACCTGTGACTGTGTCAATGTAAGTGTTGTTTAGATATGTATCGGTGAAAGATATTTTCTTGGTCATTTTGACTAGTGCTGATAATAAATACATGATTAAAATTAGTGTTGTCCTGCTCTGAAAATGTGTCTAATTGTGGTCAGTATGTGTAATTTGTGTATTGTGTATGTTTTATTGTTTTTCCCTAAAAAATACATTTTTTTAATCATTTTTATGTGATTTAAACTGATGATTAGATTAGTTATTTGTAATAATACTCAGTAGTTCTATAATATCAATATTATTTGTTAAATATAAAACATCAAATATTATAGAGAAAAATACAGATTAGCATATTTATAGTATAAACATATTCTTATCGTAAAATGTTCTATCATTTGTTTATTGTCCTGTTGATGATTTTATCAGAAGGAACAGAGGGTAAAACAACGCACAAAATAAAAGCTTAATGAAAACCAGGGATACGTTTTGCTGTGGCATTGCATCAGCCCAGCAAATTAGAAACAGACCCACCTGGGAAATACCTGTGCAGAGTTTCTCTTACTTCACTCTTCTCTATACACTCTCATTCTAAATATAGCACATTAACTGTTGTGGACTACATCTACAATTAGTGTGCTCATCCTTCATGCTAAATGAGCTGGACCATCGCACAACCAAGAAGTAACAACAACCTCTTGTGTATTAGATCAATTCAGTTCCGTATAAGAATGAAATGTTGTTGCAGATATACAATGGGCTTAACCAGCAAGTGTACAGCAAATATAGTCATTCTTGAGCTTTCATCTCATGTTAAACTGCACGTCCAGCGCTCACATGGTGCACATTACACTTAAGAAGAAAATTACTGTGATTAAAGACCACCATCACACTATTGTACAATTACTTATCTTAATCGGCATTAGTCTGCACGAAAGACCTCATCCTCTCCCTCGGTCGCAGTCTTTTTTCCATCATCTGGTCTGGTTCTTTGAAAATCATGGATTAGAGCGTTGTGCTGGGTGGGTTTCCTTTATTTGACCTCTGTTGTGACCCTTGCAAAAGTTTTGACTCCCACAGGTCACTGAAAATTGTTAATCGCTATTCATTTGCAATTCACATAAAACTGAAGAGCTCAGTCGTTTGGGGCAACATTACAAGCGTCCTGGAGGTTACGTGGTCCTGCAGAACACACCATGCTTGTTTTGTTTTCCCTGAATCGCTGTTTTGATCCCGTTTGAATCTTCAGGCACTTCCTCAACGAGAGAAAATCAACTACAAATTAAACACAAATGTAGGGATTAAACGAAACAAACAAACAAACAAACAGAGACATGTTGCAGATTAAAAAAGATGGAACAAAACTGAATACAGCAAAATAAATATCTAAATCCTTTGAAAAATCGACATTGTTTTTTCAATTGTTTGTGATAAACATCAAAGAGATTAGATCAATTACAAATAAAAATCTCCTGCTTAGTTGTTTCTCTTCATATAAAATACAGTTAAATCAGTTGCATTTACATTTATGCATTTGGCAGACGCTTTTATCCAAAGCAACTTACATTACATTGTACTACACATTTGTACATTTTGTATAGTAAGCAAGTGGGGGTTAGGTGCCTTGCTCAAGGGCACCTCAGTTGTTACCCACCAGCCCTGAGAATCGAACCAGCAACCTTCTGGTCATGAGTCCAACTCTCTAACCACTGGGCCACGACTGCCCCAGTTAAAGTGTTGCTACAGTGAGGTCCCAAACTGTGAACAACCATTTAACATAAACCAAACCAATTACTGATACTGTATATCAATAATTTGAATTTTCAGGAATTTTGGAAGCATTTATTAAGAAGTTCTGAGAAAACATGAAAATGAAACTTAGAACTCATCTAACATTTTTCCAGTGAACTCCTAAATAACAAAACATTTCACAATGTTTCCCCCTACATGAAAACAGTCATTTGAAGAGCAAAGGTGAGGAAATTCATATGTTATATCTTGTCCTCACACCTGTAGATCAGCTCAACTTCCTCATCAGATGAAGTGCAGACAGTGTGTACAAACGTTAAACCACAGCACAAGAGAACAAAACCTAGATCCGATTTCTGGAACCAGAGAGGCTGTTTTCACTTAATCCGGATCAGGTTCTCTAGCATTTGGAGTGCAACAGTAATTTGTCCATGCTTTGCTATTGGTATTTTTACATATTTTTTGAAAGAATGTGGTAATACAAAAGGAAACTGTAGCCTGATCTGCTAAAGAGTTTTCGACAGCTATAATCATCTCTCACTTTACAATGAGGAGGTGCTTGGGTTTCTTCTTAATGACTCCTGTTTGAGGAATTTCCCTGACAATTGTTCCAGGGTCTGTACTGTGAGGTTATCTCACCTCTATCCTCATAATGCTCATGTATCTTTTGTATCACATATACTTTTCATTTTTTAATAAACATCTTTTAATACATTTATATAATTATTTTACACAAACTTGTACCTGAATAGAATATAAACTATTTTTTTTCCACAGCCTACTGCCCTCTGAGCTACTCAACAATTGGTAGGCCAGCAATGTAGGATTACATCCATCATACCTATGCTATTGGTGGGCAAATGCCATATCAATTTTGGAGGGGAAAAGAGATGCATTATGGGAAGACATAATGTGCTCATAAATGTGTTCATGATTAAACTGAGGGGGTATAATTTTAACCTTTCTTTTATGTAAAAATAAGGCAGTAAATTCATTTGTTTAAGACATTACTTTTCTTACGAATACTTATAAATAAATCTTAAAATTTTATATACAGTTCATCTGTGAACAGGGAACCCCTCATATAGCTCATGAAGATCTGAGCATGGTAGGAGCAGTGTATAGTAATAGTTTGTGGTATGGAAATAATTAGTTTCCAGACTGGAGTGTGTGTTTGTGTGTGTGTGTGTGTGTGTGTGTGTGTGTGTGTGTGTGTGTGTGTGTGTGTGTGTGTGTGTGTGTGTGTGTGTGTGTGTGTGTGTGTGTGTGTGTGAGATAGAGGAAATGCTCGCGTAATAGGAGCAGGAAGACTAAATGGCCTATCACACACACCCCTCTCTGACCTCCCCTGAGCCGCCGGACACCATCAAACATACCGCCACTTTCTTCTCTCTAATGGTTTCCGTGGTAATCAACATGGCGGAAGTGACCATGGCACAGTATGATTAGCTGGGAAGGATTCCCTAATCGTTCTATTTGTTCTCAGGCTTTGGGAAAAAAAAACATTGGAGAAAAAGAGGAAACCAGAGTGATATAAGGAAATCGTGTTTGAAGGTTTTGAGGGGATATGCAAATACGTTTGTGACTGCAAAGACACCAGTACATTTTGCCTAGCAGAAATTAAGATTTTACAATTCTTTTGTTGGATTGTGTAATGCCTTCTACGAAAAAGAAGGCTGGGGCCTTTTTACCTGTGTGAATCTTTTCTGGGGGAAGCTACTTTTAATATCTGTACAGGACAAACCAAAAAGCTATTCAACCTTTCACTGTTTTTTTGATCAGGAGTAAAAAATACAATTCAATGAACACACGTTGACTTATGTGACAACATGCCCTGATTCCTTGCTAAGATTGTTAAGTAAAAACTCAGAAGACCTATTAGACGTTTCTCCTAAGTAATAAAAATATATAAAACATTGTTCTTGAAACAAATAAGACATCAGAGATGTTTTTGTCCATATTAAAACCCCTGACTTTTAATTACAGATGTATATATCTTGGCCAATTCGATCACGGTTTCTCTGAAACTTTCTGAGGTGTTGACATCTTTTCTGACAGCATGTAAAAGCTCACTTGTGAATCTGAATGATTTCAGGTTGAGTAATGTATTGAGTTTGTATCTTGTGTTTATCTAAGTCTATTACACATGCAGGCCTGGTGACTAAGAGGAAAACGGCAACCGTTTCTCACGCTAGGACTGAAACCACTCCTTAATCATGCTACTGTTTCACTCTGCACCCACAAACTCTCCCCAAATCTCTCCTCATGTCTCCTGAAACACAAGTGATCCTGCCAAACAGGCAGAAGTAAACAGTGTATGTGTTACTAGAGAGAATGGCAGGTTAGATAACGCCTTAAACGAGTGACAATGGATGCTGGGGGAATGAAGAGAGAAGGTGAGATACATGATACCGCTGAACGCAGCCTCTGAGAGTTCGATGGCAAATTTAAAAAGCAGATATCAGTGTCAGGGATTTACCACAGCGCAGCATTCCACACAGAGCAATAGCAGTATTCATTACCCCGCTCTAATGTCTACCACACGTTACACTGGAGTACAGTTACGCTCGGTGACAAAAGTGATGTGCGACGGCGACATTCTTGAAACATACCACAGAACTATAACTCCCAAGGCTTGACTGACGTTTACTGGATTCATTTTCACCTGGAATTTCCCTGTGAATTACACACTTTGACAACAAAACAGCTTGAGCAAATCATTAAAATATTTGTCAGCTAACAATGAATCAAATAAGTATCTATATAGTATTGTATATGTATATGTGTATGTTTGAAATGTATGTTTACCTGCCGAGAGACTGCGGATGAAAATTAGTACAATGCATGATATGGAGATATTAAAATGATACCCTTTTCAAATAAACTTAATAATAATAATAATACTTGGTTGGTGTGGACACATCAGCATTGTGTTTAAATTGTTGTGTAGGAAAAAAGACAAAATGCACATATTTTGCATTATCACATTATTTCACAGTAGTTTGCATAGAGGAAAATGAACAGATTTTTTTTACCATTAGGTTGTATATATGACAAGAAACTTGAGCCACATACTGCAGATAAGCAAATGCTTTAATAACATACACATTAATCCAATGGTGTGAAGTATTGGAGTAGATGTATGTATCTTTTTGGCTACTTCGTAGTTTTACTGAGTATTAAAGATATTATCAACTTTTACTCTTTACTTGATTACATTTTTGAATAAGTATATATACTCTTTACTCCGCTACATTTGTAATGACTAATGCAATTACACATTACATTTTGCATGGCACCTAACTTTTTCTGCAGCTGTTTATTTCTGCTAAAGAAGAAACAATATTGCCATTTACAGGGTATTGAAGGTACTATATCTTGTGCATTTTGCCCAAGATAAACTTGTCAACATGGCTTCTTTATGCGAATGCATTATCAGGTAGTTGTCAATCGCTGGTGTTTTATGAGTGAGATGAGGACATGACTGCAACCGGCAATGAGGCGAAAACCAACAAAAAGTCTTTGACTTAATTTTTCTTAACTTTATGTTATTTATTTATTATACTAAATAGTTATTTTTGAAGGATATTGCTTTCCTTAGAAGACTTAACTGAGACTTGGGTGTTTGTAAAATGTAGGCTATGGTGTTGACTTTGATTTGTTGCAATTTTGAGGTGTTCAGTTGTATTATGATTTCAGAAAATAAATGCAATTGCTCTCCTCACAAATCAACTGTTTCTTGTTTTTCACTGACATGTCTCTTTGGTGTTGAGGACTAGTGCTTCTTTGAGCCCAATTCAGTATGAGTAAAATACTCAAGCACTGTTAAAATCAAATATTCTCAAGACTTTTACTCTAGTTGTTTTGGAATTGGTGACTTGTAACTTGTAGTGGAGTAATTTTCACAGTAATGTATTTGTACTTTTACTCAAGTATGGTTTTCGGGTACTCTTTACACCTCTGCATTAAACAGACATCTGCAAACATCAGTGCTGTCAAGGCTGTTTTAATCCTGTATATTTGTAAAATATAGTTTTGTTGTTGTTGTTATTACATTTTTCATAACAAAGACATTTTGGGGGAAATCAAAGCAACCAAATACCTGTCTTTTATTTCTCTTTCCAGCGATCAATCACTGGCCGGCACTGATGTTTTGTGGTCACCTTTGGAAGAGAGGCCAAACTCGTTTTCCCATCATCCTTGTCTTTTTGATTGGTCTCTGTGGTTCAGGGCCTTCAGGCTAAACAGGTGTGAGGCTGTGAAGACATTTCTCTCATACCTGTGGAAACACTTTCTACCCCACCTGCCCTCCATCCACAATTATTGTAGCTGCTTAGGTGGGAATGCTTTACTAAAGATGTAAGGAAAACTAATACAATAATTCAACCTGAAAAACCACACACTATTTCTCCAATATCACTTCACCTGTTTAAAAAGCCCTTATAGTTGGCCTTTCTTTACAGTCAAGAGAGGAAGGGGTGTGGCTGATGTTCACTATAGCAGTGGCTATGACAAACACTACCTCACTTGCTATGACAAAACACCTGGAACCTGAATTTTTATTTATTTTTTTACATCATCTGAAAGATGAATAAATAAGCTTCCTATTGATATGTGTGACCCTGGACCCTGGGAGTAATAAAACAAATTTATAGTAATAGCCAAAAATACATTGTATGGGTCAAAATTATAGATTTTTCTTTTATGCCAAAAATCATTAGGATGTGAAGTAAAGATTATGTTCCATGAAGATATATTGTGAATTTCCTACTGTAAATTTTTCAAAACTTTATTTTTGTGAGTGGATGCAGCAAAATTTCAAACAAAAATGCCCGGAAACACACCTACAAACTTCACTCGCTGCTGTCGCTCTTCTTTTCAATTACCCACTCACGTTTGGTATCTATGTAAAACGTAGAATTTCAGCTTTCAGGTTCATCTATTCTTCACAACGTCATTACAACGATAAGCCAAAAGAGAGCGTTAAAACAAACCTGTTTCTTCTTAGCAGTGGCCTGCTACAGCGCCTCTGATTAACAACTTTAAAGGCCATTTTCTCAATGTTTTGATTTTTGCACCCTCAGATTCCAGATTTTCAAATAGTTTTATCTCTGTCAAATATTGTCCTATTCTAAAAAAAATATATATCAATAGAAAGCTTTATCCAGCTTTTAGATTATGTAAAAATCTCAATTTCAAACAATTGACTCTAAAGACTGGTTTTGTTGTCCAGGGTCACATATGGTTAGTTGGGATAGGACAGTATTTAAGCTTTATGTCAGAAATTCTGACACAATCTCACTGCAGTTTGTAATTATTTTACCATGTGGCTAGTTTGTATGAATTTGTACAATCTCATTTGCATGTTTTAGTATGATTTGCTTAGGTTTAGGGGTGGGGTTAGGGGAGTGGCTTCAGTATGTTTTATTTCTAATAATCATACACTTTTGTACGATTCACATCAAAGGAATTCACAAGAATTAGCCACCTTGTGACACAGTTACGAATTCCTGTGAGATCAGGCTGGCAATCTGATATTGCATTAAACCTGGCTAACATATGACAGTTCATTATGTTGCCGTATGTTGGGGTGGTAAATAGTTTGGTTAAACTCTTCCTGTGGCAGACGGCACTTTCAGGTTAATTTGCCATAATTGGTGATCAATCTAGTTAAAGCAGGTCAGGTCTAGTCTAAACATACTTCTGTTTAGTTCCAGCATTCAGTTCAGATTCTGGACTTGCCAAAATTACACTAATGGGACTCTGGGAGGTTCCGAGGAGCCTAACTAGGCCAGATTTTTGCTGTGTTTTCATGCAGGGCTAGTATATAATGAGCTAGTCATCATCTGTTGTGAACCTTCTGCTGATGTATGTGTTGTACCCAGCTAATGTAACCACACTGTAAAAACAATTTAGTCGACACAAGGTTGTGATAATGTATTGCAGAAATGTTTTTATGAAGTCCATCTTCCTATGCAAAGTTTAATAGACCATGTCTCTGCTGTATTTAATGCACACTTTAATGCAATCTCTTTTATCCAAAATTGAATGAACATGGTCTTGCACTGCATTGTCATGTCTTGTCTGCATTGAAATTTCAACATTCTAAACCATGCTTGCTGGACAGTAACTTTGTCTGCAAGAACATAGTTAAAATATAATCATTGTAGTCAGGGACCTTTAAAAGCATATTTTTACCATTTACCATCTTTTTACATCATAGCACACCGTTGTTACATTTTATATAAAACGGTATTTCATAAACATGGACATTTGATCTTAAAGCACATATTTCACACAAACTCCTTATTTCCTAAACACCCTCCTTTAAATGCCCTAGGAGTTTCCTTTGTTGCATAATACATCAACCGATGACCTAAATGTTACATACTGATCTAGTTCCAGAGGGCAATACCTCTTTAAATGAGATCCGTCAGTTTGTATCCCAATATAGGAATCCCATTTGAGCTAGTGCTGTGCTAAGCTTTGAGTTTAATACCCGTAAACACGCTCCTTCGCGTATTGCTGGAATGTAATTTTTCCGGGACTTTTTTTGATGATGCATTAACTCTAAAGTTGCATCAAACACACTCTTGGTAATGAAGCCTCCACCTGTGCTGATGTGTGTGTGATTGTGTGTAGGGTTAATCCGTTTAGGTGGAGCTGTGCTGAGAGTGTTTGCCCGAGGGTCAGACTCTGAATCCATGCAGCTTAAGCAGTGGTAAGGAGATGAGGCGGCCGCAACATGATGAGGCATCGCAACAGAAATTAGACGGATCAGGAAGTAAACACAACTGGCTCCTATTTGATCCAATCCGGTGATGGTGGATCAGACGGGGCGGGGGGGGGTGATTCCTCATCTAATGACTGTATGGGTCAGTGCTCCTGCAGGCTGGTGTCAAAACTCGACACGTCTGATCTCAAGACATCACAAAGGAAAATGGGAGTGGGGGCATACACCAAGAGAGGAAGGCAAGAGACTCAACTGTGCGCAGAACAGATGTAAAGGCTTGGCCAGTGTATTGCAAGTGTATGGTCCTGTTGAACATACTTGTTATTGCGACTAAATAAGCTGTATTCATGGGCTGTAGAAATATGTTGACACTTTAGCTAACAATACGTTTGTTAGCAAGACTTTCTTTGCAAGTGGCCATGAATGAGAAAACGAACTCTAGTGGCATTTCGGAAAATGCAAGACATGCTAACACCATCTCTCTGGAAAATACCATTACCACGATTGCATATTTAGAAACACCTGTTTGCATACATTATGTTTTATGCTAAGTTTAGCTGCCAGATTTGATCAGAGTAATGATATAAATCTGATTTGAAATGACAGTGACCTCACATGACCTTTATGACCAAAGCACGGTACATGATGGACAGAG